>JAODAL010072855.1:0-14953 GCA_025379985.1 Phyllomedusa bahiana | reverse complement strand
GCAAAAGGGTAGCCGTGGCACAGCAGCAGTTTGGAAAAAATTTGTTTGAAAAATAAATTTCTTAGTGCAATTTTTTTCTGTGGGGTCCATAATGGCATCTGTGCTGGTTTTGTGGTCATGCTGTGGTAACAGACAGTGATAGTCAATGTCCTTTTCCCAAAAATCTTGTTTGAAATACTGATTTGTTCTTGCTAATTTTATTCTGAATGTTCATAAGGGCATTTTTGCTGGTTTTGGGGTCAGGCTGCTGTAAAAGGGGTGCCAGGGGTGGTAATAGGACAGTACTCCTGTCAGTGACTCTAATCAAAAACGTCCCAGTGATATGTTAAAAATAGGAACTAGTAATGGCCCCATTTGATTTAGCTGCATGGGTCCCGGAAACGGTTAATAGACGACTGACGGCAACCCTAGCAACCATTGCACCACCTATAACTACAGCCCTGCCAGCTGAACCTTCATGTTCCCGGTTGGGATGTTTTTGCTGCCACCATACATATGGCATTTTCTTGGGCCCTGGTGCAAAAAGTGATAGGGGGCTCCTGCCAGTTACCCTGTGCCATTTTCAATACCAGTGTCTTCTTATGTGTCAAAGGGGCCCTGTGGCAGCTGCTAGCGCTGCACCTCCTATAGCTACGCTGTCCTTATCTTTTCAGTTAGTCATTAAAAGGAATGAAGTATTTTAGCCTGTGAATTTTTTTCTGTGACTCTTAGAGCCAAATTTTCTTCACTAAGTTGTTCCACGTATCCAGTTTACTGTTATGGATGCTAATTGCAGCTCCTCCTCACCTGTATGGGTATAAAAATTAACCAGAACATCTTCTCCCATTGACTTTAATGGGGTTCGAAGTTCGGTTCGAGTTCGACTAGGGTGGATTTATCCATTCCATATTGTTCTTTGAACATGAGGGTATGAAAAGTTTCTTAATCTTTGTACAGGCCTACTTGGTTGAGTCTGCTCTAGACTTTTGTACCTCACAGAAAGCCCACTACTCACTAGTAAGGGCTGGTCAATCTCCAGTCTGTCAGGTTGAATCTCTGCAGATTCTGGCAGAGTTTTTTGCCCTGGAACACCAGATTGGTACTGGAGGAAACCTCCAATATTGAACTTGATTTAACTGGATGGGAAAACCACAACTTCTTTGGTCAGAATGTTATGAGGGCAGTTATCATGGCCTGGTCTTGTCCAAGTTTCAAAATTACCCGTGGTATTTTGAACTAGAGGGAATATGTAAACCAGCCTAAAACCTCAATGACATGGATAGTGCCCATGAAATGATCTTCCTCACTTCCCATAGAAGGGGCAGATCTTGTGCCTCTTTTTTGGTTAATGTAGAGGACAGATGTCATATTTTTCAACCTGATTCTCATAGCTTTACCCTTCAACTGGTAGGCAAAATGACAAAGAGTTTAATGAATCACTCTGTGATCTCTCTTCAGTTCTGTGTGCTCAGAAGGGGGCGTGTGTGATTTGTTTGAATTGAATATCATGTGACCCAGCAGGATGGCATTTCCTCTCTCTAGTCTAAAAAAGGTCTGTTTATGTGTAGCACTGTAAGTAGCTACATTGTAGCTCAGAGGTAAAACTTTTGCCTCCAGACACAAGGGTCCTCGGTTCAAATCCCTGCAGGAACCAAACCTGTGCATTTTATTTCTCTTTATCAATGCACATAGCTTATTGAGGTTTCTTTTTTTAATTTATTTGCCTGTTTGACTAATTACTAAGGAGTACAGAGGACTGGAGTAGAATGACAGCACCTGTGGTTTGAACACTAAGTAGCTGCCTGAGAGGAGAGGAGATTTCTGAGCATGTGCGACCAGGACTGAGAAGCTCTCAGCCCTGGTCGTATCCCCTGGAGATGAGCTGTAAACAATGGATCACTAGAGGAGCAGCTAAAACAAAAACGCTGCAGAATTTTTAATAATGATAAATGATGAAAATGTTTATTATTTAATTTACAAACTTCCCACGTTAATTTTACTTTGTGGCAAAACCCCTTTAAGAATCGTTAGATGTGAACAAATATTAATTAGTGTAATTTTACTAGTTCCACTAGAAACAACATAAACTGTAACAGACTGACATTATGGAGAGATAGATACTAGGAAAAATATTTATTCCTTTAAATTTTAAAGAAATGAATGGGAAATAGCTACTGCTAGTGTTCAGGAGAGGAAATCTGGAATCCTTATCATAGCATACTCATAGCGGTTTTTTTCTATCTACTGAAAAAATCTAATAAGAGGATTAATCAAATATATTTTCCAATCAAGGTTTAATTTCATACACTGACCTTCAAGGTTTAATTTCACACTCTCACCTTCAAGATGTCAGCTTTGTAGCATAAGCAATTTCTTTTCCAGCAACTTCAACACAACAAAATCTGCCAGTTGCTATTTTCTGCAGGCCAGAAATCATATTTTTTTCATGGAAAGGTTAATGTCTACGGATGTGATTAAACATAAATAATACAAAATGTTCTGCTTTAGCACAAACAAGATCTAAGGAAATATTTACTTACATCACAGGTTAATTGTCTGGATCTGGATGTATGCAACTAATCAATGGTGTAAGCACAAAACTAAATTCAGACTGGCACATGAGCAATGTCTTCATTTACACTGGCATAATCAAATGCATGACATTTACTCTTTAAAGGGTAAGAAATAACAAATCTGCCAAAAATTAAGTAAAAGCCTAAATACAAAGAAACAACAGCCACATCATCAAGTAAGCAGCAGATGAAACGTGCAGCATGTATGAAATCCTTGCAGAGAAACTGGTGGGAGCGTGGAAGCTGTATACCAAATGACTCCCACCATACAGAAAGAAAGATAACGGCTCTGATTTTTTTTATCAGAGGCTCTGGGAGGAAGCAATATTCTAACACAGTCAGTTGTTATTTTCAGCCAATCTGGTGCACTGACATTTTCTTCAGGTAGAGCAGTGTTATCTCTACATCCAATGACTGTCAAAGGTTTAGCAGCAGAGGTTGCAGAGAGCAGATAGATCCCTAAGCTTAAGAGGCCATTCAGCAAGAATAAGTGATTATTAGCAACATAAGCAGGTAAAGAATAAATACAGTGATACCGGATTGGTACTTGCAAAATCTATTCACATTCGACAGAGCAGTTTCGCTATATAAATGGAGTTCTATATCTGATTAAAGTGCTTGCTCTGAAGGTATGCATTACAGTACTCGTACACATCAGTGTATAGTATATGAAGTGAAGAAACCTTTCTTAGTATGCCAAACAACCATCATACTATGATGGGAATAAAACTAATGACCAGCAGGACATCAAGCAAAGATGGATAGAATACACAGACGTACTATATGTTAGTACTAACACTAACCACCCAGGGGAGCTCAGGGGCCAGGATAAACCAGAACTGTTGGAAATTAAAGCGGATGGAGCGCTTAAGAGACCTGACAATTAAAGCACCCGGCACTCATGGAATCTCTGTAGAGTTGCTCAAACCAATGTCAAGTGTTGCTCTGACCAAACTGTGCACATGGCCAAAGGACTGGAAAAGATCAGTCTTTATCCCTCTGCCAAAGAAAGGCAAAGCCAGAAATTGTGTCAACAATAGAAAAATCACCTTTATCCCCCATGACAGAAAGGTGCTGCTTAAGATCGCCTGGAAACACTTGGGCAACATCCTTGATCACGAGCTTCCTGATGCCCATGCTAGATTCCTTATAGGGGTTGTCCACTTCAGTAAAAAATCATTTCAAAAGGTCCCTAGCCCCAAGTAAAATAAAAAAAAAGCTATACTCACCCCCGGTTCTATCGGCGCATCTCTCCTGTCTTCAGTTGACATGGCATCCCCAATCAAGCCCAACAGAAGACTGGAAAGATGCTCTGCTGGAACCAAGGACTGGGGGATGGTAAGTATAGTTTTTTTTATTTTTCTTGGGGCTCTTGAAATTTTTAAACAGCTTTTTACTGAGGTGGACAAACCATTTAAGGGCAGAGGAACCAATGATCACATCACAAACTGGAGGTGGATCATATAAAATGCAAAAGAGTACCAGAAAGAGCTATGTCTGTTCTTCACTGACTATACCGAGGCTTTTGACTGTGTTGACTATGGTAAGCTTTGGAAAGTCCTGAGTGGAAAGGAGCACTGATGGACCTGATAAGGTTCATCAGGTCCCTTTATAAACATCAAAAAATAAAAACAGTCAAAAAATAAAATTGGTCAGCACATCCATTTTGAAGATAAACATATAGGTATACACTGGTCTGGCAGTCAAAAGCTACATAAACACAACACAATATCAGCAGCACTCTATAGGCACTAAAAACCAGTCAAAAAGGACATAAGAATTTTTTGGAACAGCATTTCTGCTACTGTGGAATATATGAAAAAAATTGAAGTGCCTTAGTGCCTATAGACTGCTGCTGATATTGTGTTGTGTTTGTGTAACTTTATAACCATCAAGCCGCCACACTGTGATCCAGGTATGGAGGTACAGAATGGTTTAAGAATAAAAGGATGCATCTTCTGTCCTTTTCTTTTAACCTCTATTCTAAAGTAATCATGAGAAACAATGACTTAAATGATTTGAGTGTTGGGGTTAAAATAGGTGGAAGAGCCATCAGCAATCTGAGATATGCAGATTGCACAACCTGCTGGTAGAGAGTGAAAAAGACGTGGAGAAGCTGATTATAAAACTAAAGATAAGCAAGAGTGGAAGAAAAATTTTTGGGGGGACTGTCACCTGGAGTCATCTAAAAAGACCAAGATCATGATAACCATCAAAAAGGTCATCCACATAACAACCAACAATGAAGAAGTAGGTATGATCAACAGCTTCGTTTTGGATCCCTCATTAATCACAGTGGTGGTTTCACCGCAGAGATAAATGGCCACATGTATGTGTAAGGGATTGGTGGATTCGCTGGACCACCGCAAGCGATGATAAGCCATGCCAAGTTAAGCCATGCCAGGGAGCGGAGTCTAAGTAGCCCCCTGTATTCAATATAGCCCCTCCGCAAACTGGAAGAGGACTTGCTGCGGCGTGAGGCTATCCAGGTCCTACCCCTGGACGTGACTTGCTTGTAGCGGCTGGGGGTCGGGGTAGTGCTTGTTACAGATCGTAATCCGGAGGCGTAGTCGTGACAGGCATGTGGTCAGGACGGGCAGTCATAGGTTTCGTGTGGTCAGAACAGGCAACAGTCACGCAGCGGGCAAAACAGGCAAGGTCAGGAAACGTAGCGGAACGGACTGGTACACGGGTAATCAATACGGAACTACAACTCTCTCTGAAGGCACTAAATGCACACCAACAATCTGGCAGAGAGTGTAGTAGGCGTATACCATATATATGACCACGGTCCATAATTGACAAATTACCGGCGCGCTGGCCCTTTAATCCAGACCAGCCGGCGCGCGCGTCCCTAAGCATGGGTACGCGCGCAGCGCTGGACCGACAATATCAGAGAGCACATGAGCGTGGAATGTAAGTGAACAGCGCTGGAGCCCGGGCAGCAAGGGATGGTCTCGGGCGGCCTCGGCACCTCTATCGCCAGCCCCCATGACCAGTAATGAAAACAGTTGCTAGGACTAGAAACTTCACTTTGCCCATAGCAACCAATCAGAGCGCCCCTTACATTTTTCCTGAGCACTATATGAAATGAAAGGGGCGCTCTAATTGCTTGCCATGGGCAACAAAGTGAGTTTTAAACCTAGACAGTTTTCATACATGTGCCCCAAGTGCAGCCATAGTGAGCATGGACCAGGTATGGAAGTGCTAGGATATCTTAGTCACCACAAAACAATGACTGATCACTGCCATTTTGTTTCCAATCATGATATATGGCTGTGAGATGTGGACATTCATGAAAGCAGACAGGAGAAAAATTTATGCTTTTAAGCTGTGCTGCTGGAAAAGACCTCAATTAGAGATGGGCGAATCGATTCTAACGAAGTGGAATTCGTTTAGAATTTCAGGAAAACTTCGGTTCGGAACGAAGTCGAAGTTGGGGTACTTCGTGGGAACGAGTAGTGTGCTTTTGATTTATAAAATGGCTGCGAGCACATGGGGCGATACATGGGGCAAAAAGCACTCAATCACTCATCACTCTGGGAGGAAGAAGGTCATAGACCTGCATAACAGTGCAGCAGATGAAGCCAATCAGAGACCGGCGGATTCTTTGTAACGTCACCACACTATATAAGTCCGGCGCGCGACGCTGGGAGCTCAACACTCCTCTCACTGTGCTCATCAGGGAAGGTGCTGCCGCTGGCTGATAGCTCTTACTGAAGAATATGATTTTTATACAGCTATTTTTGAGGGGGTCTCAGCTTGTCCTCAGAGACGTTCTCTTAATGTTCTATTTCTAATTTTTTTGGGGTAATTGATACTGAAATCCATGTGAGCGCCACTGCAGCTGCATATACATTCAATATCCAAGTGGGATCCAAGCCAGTTTCCTGTTGTATTCATTTAAATAAACAGCGTTTTTACAAATACAAATACCACTTCATTTTTGGCTGCATCAATTCCTATGCGCAATTTACATCCAGGGGTTAATTAAGCGTGTTTTGCTGGTGTGCTGACCCCGAAGAAACCGTCTTTTTCAACGCCAAAATATATAAATTTTTCCTGTAGCCTAATTCGCAGCAAAGGTTAAATTACAACTGTACTCTTGTTGTGGTGGCGTAGAAAACAACACAATTGTAACACGCTACAAAGCTACTAGTTTGTGCGGCTCATTCTTTGGCGCAATTGTACATCCAGGGGTTAATTAAGCGTTTGTTTTGCTGGAGTGCTGACACCAAAGAAACCGTCCCTTTTTCAACGCCAAAATATATAAATTTTTCCTGTAGCCTAATTCACCAAGCAGAAGGTTAATTACAACGTCTCTTTTGTTGTGTGGCGTAGAAAACACGCAATTGTAACACGCTACAAAGCTAGATATTTTGGTGGGGCTTCAATTCTTTGGCGCAATGTTACAATTCAGGGTTAATTAAGCATTGGTTTTCTGGTGTGCTGACCCCAAGAAAACCGTCTTTTTCAACGCCAAAAATATATAAAATTTTTGCCTGTAGCCTAAACATCAAGCAAAGGTTAAATTACAACTGTATCACTTTTGTGTTGGCGTAGAAAACACGCAATTGTAACAGCGGCTACAAAGCTACTATTTTGTGGGGCTCATTCTTTGGCGCAATTTACATCCAGGGTTAATTAAGCGTTGTTTTGCTGGTGTGCTGACCCAAAGAAACCGTCTTTTCCAACGCCCAAAATATATAAATTTTTCCTGTAGCCTAATTCACAAGCAAAGGTAAATTACAACTATACTCTTTGTGTGTGTGGCGAAGAAAACACACAATTGTAACACGCTTAACAAATCTACAAGTTTGTTTGCTGCTCAATGTCTTTTGGCAAATTTACGATCCAGGGTGTTAATTAAGCGTTGTTGTTGGCTGGTTGCTGACCCAAAGAAACCGTCTTTTTCAACGCAAAATATAATAAATTTTTCCTGTAGCCTATGTCACAAGCAAAGGTTAATTACATACAACTTATCTCTTTGTTGTTTGTGGCGTAGAAAACACGCCAATTGTAACACACTACAAATGCTACTAGTTTTTGCGGCTCAATTGCTTAGGCGCTGTTACATCCAGTGTTAATTAAGCATTGGTTTTGCTGGTGGTGCTGACAAAAATAACGTCTTTTCAACGCCAAAATGATTATAACATTTTTCCTGTATCCTAATTCATGTCCGAAGGTTAATTAAGCCTGTTTGTGCTTTTACATTTAGTAAAACACACAGTGTTTTTAAACGACACATACAAAGTTAGAATTTTTCCCGTGGCCATTTGTGGAGCCAATATATATCCAAGGGTTACCAATGCTGTTTACTGGGTTCATTTGGATACAAAAACAGGGTGTATATTTATCAGTATACAGAATATCAACATCAAACAGTTACTGTACATTTAGAACAAACAGTATGTCAGACAGATGAGGTGGCAGGCCTTCTGTCACCTGCGAGTGGCAGTAGCACAAACATTCCTGAACAGGCCCAGGTCGTAGCACAGCAATGGACGTCGGCAGCAGGGGACCCACATCGGTGAGGTCCACAACTGCCGCTGTCATCTAGCTTCCGTGTGTTTGTTCATCAACCCAAGGGTTCTTGATTGGTTAGACTAAGGGTCATCCTCTTCCTCTCCATATGACAACTGACGAACCCCACCAAGAAGTCAGGTGGTGAACCGTCAGACACCAACCCTTAGTTGCATGGCCCGGGCGCGTGTTCAGCGGCACTCACCTGTCCTCAATCCCGCCTCTGTCCCATCCGGTTTCCCTCAGCCAGAGATCTACTATGTGGTCTGGGCTCAGCGCCATATATAGCGAGGATGAAACAATTTTAGGAGGGCAGGTTCAGCACTACTTGGCAGTGAAGAAATGGGGCCAATATACGCCGCTTCTTGCAGTAGGCGGCAAAGTATAGATGTGTGTAGAGTGGCATGGAGGTCATGTTGTGAGAGGTCGCCTCGGCATACCAAGACCGGTGGGGATAGATGACAGCATGGACGATGAAATCACAAATAGATGATGTTGTAGCCGACCGCACTTGGGAGCCGTGTGGAGTGGCAAGGGCTATCATCAACGTCAGGATAAGAGAGGGCGTCAGCTTGCTCGTCCGGCAGGCATCGCACCAGCAGAGTGGTCGTTGTGGCCGTTAGTCATCATGATAGCAGCAGTGTGAGGTCGGGAAGCCAAGCGGCCCACCGGGGTAAAAAACCCGCTTCGCAGTCCAAGAAAGTAGCAGCACAGGGCTTAGCGAGTTCAGCGCGGCAGTGAGTCACTCTCAGGTTGCTGATCGTTGGCTGTAAAATGCCCGATTACTCGGACGGTGTGGCATTTCATTGCTAAGACCCGAGGAGCCGAATATTGGGTATAATGTAAATCCGTGCAGGAAAGTTAAGCTGTGGGCCAGGGAGCTAACGTTGGCACCACGGCCCTGCGTCAACACATGCAGCGTCCCATCCGGTGGCCTGGGAGAAACGTGGCTCAGATGTGGGAGGGCCATCCTTCCGGCCGCAGCAACAGCACAACAGCATCGCCCCGTGGCATTCATGCCATTGCAGCCAGTTCAAGGCTCCACCACCTCAGGCAGAAAGGTAGCTGTTCTCTTTGACATCATCTCCCGGCCCAGATGCCTCCTGCTCCTCGCTACTCATCGGCGTCCAGCATACTTTCATCGAGGCGATTGCAAAGAGACAACAGTAAGCGTCCAACCATCCTAAGGTGCAGCAGCTGACCGTGTCGCCTGTCCAAGTTGTTGTACTTGCAGTCCCACCCTTTCCAAATGGTGGTACTCCTGCGACCGTTTCATAGAACTAATTGTCTTGTGCCGAGGGCTCCGAGATGGAGAGTTCCAAGCCGTATTTCTTTTTCCAAAAAGGCAGTACCAGCACTTCATAAATATGTAGAACAGAAGGTGGGTCATTCCCTTGATCTTATCGGTTTGGTTTCCAAGGTCATTCCGGCAGCACGGAAGTCCTGGGAGCTGTAACAACGTACAGGGCCAGTACATGTCTCTTGTACGGCCCACTGGGTGAATGTGCTTCCAGCACCAGGCGACACAACAACTTTGACAGGAGACGGCCGGCTTTCCTCCTCCACCGTTGTCAACTGCTGAGCAACCTGCGCCAAATGTCCGCCTTCTCCTCCTCCACCACTACCACCATCTCAGCTCCCACAAGACTTCTCGTTCCATCAATACCGACATTTTGTAGGGCAACAGCGGTTGTCCACGCAGTTCTACACCTGGCTTCCTCGCGAAACGAAGTCACACAGTGGAGCTGAACTGCACCGTCGTCATGCAGGCAAGAAATCGATGTGTGGGGCTTTCTCCAGCGCCAACTGCCAATCGGAACCATGGTACTGACCATGGGAGGAGACATGTGTCCGCGGCTGCACTGAGGAGGGTGGTTCATGCGCCCTGCATGGCGCACCGTGTTCAACTGAATTGTGAAAAGGTTCCTAAAGTTTTCCACCGATCTTCAAAACATTCTGAAAAGGGCCCGGGAAAAAGTGATGCTTTATCCTTCGTACAAAGCGGGAAAACCCCCTCCTCGATGTGCTGCGGCAGAAGGGCCTCCCCCAACACACTCTGATTTGCGATTTTTCCCACCCGCTGGAATTCCAGCCTCCCAAAATTGCCCGACTGTATGAAAAGAGAAAGGCTTAACGATTTTTTGTGATCCAGGCAGACGAATACCCCCCTGTGAAATTTTTATGTAGCCAGTGGGCTCAGCATAAACCCCTGCCGTTTGTTGGGGCCCATTCGAGGGGCCAGTTATTTGTCAGTCGCCAGGCTACGGATGAATAACGTCTTTCCACTGCTTCATGTCCTGGAAAGATGCTAAAAAAATTCTGTCTGGGCGGGGGGGACTGGAGAGTGGCCTACATCTCGGGCCACATGAGCCCGGGGGGGGGTTGAAATGGAGGAGGAGGAGGAGGAATTGGAGCAGAAGCATTTTTGGTGAAAGATGGATTTTCTCCCAGGTGCAAAAAGGGAGGAGGAGGAGCAGGGGGAGGAGGAGGAGGAGATGGGGAAGAGGGGGGGAGGTGACCCCCAAGCCCCGTGAGGTATACAGTGGAAATGGGGGCGGGGAGCCCCTCGGGTCACTTGTGCAGATGGCCCCAGCGCTTATTTGCCGGCTGTGCGCGAATAGTCGGGCACCCGGGCGAGGGATACTTCGGTTTCCCACCCTATTGGACCCTTGCTACCGGTCCAAAAATGGGGCCTTTTTCCCTCTATTGGAGGGAAGACAAACTAAAAATTACTAAGGGAAATCCTCCGAATCAGGGGGGCCCCTTCCTATGTGGGCATTCCCCTCTGACAGGTCTGCCCGGGGGTTTTTCCCTCACGCCAGTATACGGGCCGGGTTTTGCGGGGGGAAGGTGGGGGGGGGGTGGAGCCGTACCAGCCATCGTTTAACCTAAGTCTGGAGCCCCTGAGGGAGCAGTTCCTTCCCCCGCCTAGTGAGGAGGGCAGTCGCCAGCAGCAGCAGCAGCGGGACCTGGAGCGCCCCTGACCAAAGGTTTGGCCTACTTGGAGAGCCTCTGCCCCCTCAGTTAGAGACCGCTGATACGGGGGCACCCAAACTGGTGTTGGCCGAAACTTCCCGAGTTTGCAGTGGAGAAGCTGTCCTCCCCGGCCAGTAGTGTGCTCAGAGGGGTGTTCAGGCGGCGGGGGGCCCGTTCCCCAAGGGAACCCGTTGTCCCCCGGGGGAAAAGGGGGAAAGACTTTTACCTTTTCAAGATGAATCAGGCGTGGATCGGGCCCGGATTCCACACACCAATGCCCTAGGCGTCAGTCTGGGTCAAACTACCTGCCCCAGCCACTTTCTGATTTCCGCACCCGCCCTGATGCCACAATTGCTGACAGTTTTTCCATCTGCCTACCACCATCTTTCCGGGATGGTATTTCCACCCACCCCAAAAATCGCTTGTGCCCCCTTATGCCTCATGCTCTGTGCTGTTGCTGTTGCCCTGAATCCCCCAAATGTGTCATTGTGCCACTGTCTGACCTCATGCGTGCTGTGGGCTGCCAGTCCTCCAACTGTGTCATTTTGCCACTGCCTGACCTATGCTGCTGCCGCCCTGACCTCCCTCTCAGTCATTGTGCCACCTGTGGCTTCCTCTGTTTTGCCCCCTCCAGAATGTATTGTGCCCCTGCCTGACCCCATGCTGCTGTGGCGCCGCCGTCACCTCCCCACTCTGTACTAATGTTGCCACCTATCTCGCTTGTTTTTTTTTCCCGCTTGCTGGCATGACTTTATCAGGCTACATTCCGCTTAAGTTTTTTTTTCAGTTTTGCCTCTTAAGTGCCCAGGGAATTTTTTAGTGAAGCGATTCTAAGAGCGGGGGCATCATCTGCGTGTCTTACAAAACACAACTTGTATGAAGACCAAACCCAAACTCCCTCTGCATATTTTAAGATGGCCAACGTTCTACAGCACCCCGCAGGCTCTTTGCGCCCGGAAATAGCTATTTTTTGCAATTGTGCCGAAGTAATTTGGGGAAAGAAACGAATTTTGTCGGAAAATTCGACGAATGCCCCAACGAAATTTTTTGAGAAATTCGCCCATCTCTAGTTGCTACCCTTTTGCTCTATTTGCAGAATTTTAAAGTAGGTTCACACACAATGTTACTGAACAATGGTTCTCAAACTGCCGTATGCAAAATATAAATATGAGCTAGCAGAGCTGTGTTTGTCATGAGAGGGAAAACAGTGGAGAGTTTTACGATCTCAAAAAGGGGTCCCCTTCACATTTTGTAAATATTGCTTTATATCTTTTCATGGGACATTTTGATACAATATAAAGCAGTCAGTGTACTGCTTGTATAACAGTGTAAATGGGTGTGCCCTCAAAATAACTCAACACACAGCTATCAATTTTTAAACTGCTGGAAACAAAAGTGAGCACACCCTTAAGTGAAAATGGACAAATTGTGTACAAAGGGCGACATGTATGAAGGGGTCAGCTTTAACCCCTTAACCCACCTCGACGTATGGAAAGGTCATGGTGGTTTTAAGGAGCTGTGTAACAGGATCGCAGTGCGACCCTGTTACACAGCCGCCGGGTGTTAGCGGCTAATTGCAGCTAACACCCGATGCTTACAGCACGGGGAGGTGGCGACGACCACCTACGCTGTTTAACCCTTTAGACATCGCACTACAATCTGGTTTCCGACCCCACCACTCTACCGAAACTGCCCTAACCAAGGTCACCAACAACCTAGTAACTTCCAAAGCCTCACACCACTACTCTGTGCTTCTCCTCCTAGACCTGTCCTCCAACTGTGACACTGTCAACCACTCCATCCTGTTACAAATCTTCTCCTCCCTCGGCATCATGGACTTTGCTCTTTCTTGGATCTCCTCATATCTCACTGACCGGACATTCAGCGTCTCTCATTCTCTCTCCACCTCCTCCCCCTGGCCACTCTCTGTTGGTGTCCCCAAGGGGTCAGTCCTGGGCCCACTACTCTTCTCTCTCTACACTCTTGGCCTCGGTCCGCTCATAGCTTCACACGGCTTTAAATACCACCTGTATGCTGACGACACCCAACTCTACATCTCTGGCCCAGATGTCACCTCTCTTCTCTCCTGGATCCCAGAATGCCTATCGTCCATATCCTCCTTCTTCTTCTCCCGTCTCCTAAAACTAAATGTGGAGAAAACTGAACTCATTATCTTTCCACTGTCCCACCCCATCCCTCCACCTGATCTCTCTATCTCAGTCAATGGCTATACACTCTCACCTTTTCCGCAAGTCCACTGCCTTGGGATAATCTTCGACTCCTCTCTGTCCTTCAATCCACACATCCAAGCCCTTACTTCTGCCTGCCGCCTCCACCTGAAAAATATCTCTCGCATCCACTCATTCCTCAACTTCAACTCTACAAAAATGCTAGTCCATGCCCTTGTCATCTCTCGCCTGCCCTTGACTACTGCAACATACACTCACCGGCCACTTTATTAGGTACACCATGCTAGTAACGGGTTGGACCCCCTTTTGCCTTCAGAACTGCCTCAATTCTTCGTGGCATAGATTCAACAAGGTGTTGCAACGATGCTCTTGGTACCAAGGGGCCCAAAGAAGTGCCAAGAAAATATTCCCCCCACCATGGGCACCACCACCACCAGCCTGGGAAACCGGGTTTATACAAGGCAGGATGGATCCATGCTTTCATGTTGTTGACGCCAAATTCTGACCCTACCTTTCCCAATGTCGCAGCAGAAATCGAGACTCATCAGACCAGGCAACGTTTTTCCAATCTTCTACTGTCCAATTTCAATGAGCTTGGGCAAATTGGAGCCTCAGTTTCCTGTTCTTAGCTGAAAGGAGTGGCACCCGGTGTGGTCTTCTGCTGCTGTTTGCCCCTCTGCCTCAAAGTTCGCCGTACTGTGCGTTCAGAGATGCTCTTCTGCCTACCTTTGGGTTTTAACGGGGGCTTTTTTGAGTCACTGTGCCTTTCTATCAGCTCGAACCAGTCTGCCCATTCTCCTTTGCGTCTGGCATCAACAAAGCATTTCCGCCCCAGGACTGCCGCTCACTGATGTTTTTCTTTTTCGGACCATTCTCTGTTTAAAACCCCAGAGATGGTTTTGCGTGAAAATCCCAGGAGGGTCAGCAGTTTCTGAAATACTCAGCCCAGCCCTTCTGCACCAACAACCATTGCCACGTTCAAAGGCACTCAAATTTACCTTTCTTCCCCATACTGATGCTCGGTTTGAACTGCAGGAGATTGTCTTGACCAAGTCTACATGCCTAAATGCACTGAGTTGCCGCCATGTGATTGGCTGATTTGAAATTAAGTGTTTTAAAGAGCATTGGACAGGTGTACCTAATAAAGTGGCCGGTGAGTGTAGTTCTCTGCGGCCTCCCGTCTAGCACTCTTGCTTCCCTTCAATCCATCCTCAGCTCTGCTTCCCGTCTTATCCACCTCTCTCCTCGCTACTCCTCTGCCTTTCCCCTCTGCCAATCCCTTCACTGGCTACCCACTGCCCAGCGAATTCATTTTAAGTTATTAACCATGACCTACAAGGCTCTCCATAACCTCTCTCCTCCATACATCTCTGCCCTAATCTCCAGATATCTCCCCTCTCGCAATCTCCGCTCCTCACAGGACCTTCTTCTCTGCTCTCCTCTTATCAGCTCCTCACATAACCGTCTCCAAGACTTCTCCCGTGCTTCCCCCACATTCTGGAATTCACTTCCCCAACACATCAGACTCTCCTCCACCTTCCCCAGGTTCACAAGCAACCTGAAAACCCATCTCTTCAGGACTACCTATAACCTACAATAACTTAGCAGCCACTGTGCTACCCCAAAAACATGTCTGCCCCTCACCGTCTGTCTCTCTCCTCCTCCACTGTAGATTGTAAGCCCTCGAGGGCAGGGCCCTCACTCCCTCTGTGC
>JAODAL010072854.1:0-14954 GCA_025379985.1 Phyllomedusa bahiana | reverse complement strand
GCTTTTTTTGAAACCCATTTTTTTGAATCATTGGCCCAATCTCTCATGTGTAGCAATAGCACTTTCCTCAATTGAGCACCCTCTTTCCAGGTAGCCTCCCACACAAGGTAAAACCTATCTAAAATGATCTGCTAATGTATGGCGTAGGGGGACCTGTAGCCATGTCAGCCGCTAGGTCTTATTTTCAGAAGAGGCCTAAAAATTTCTAAGCTTGAAAAGCTTTTTTTTTTTACAGGGGAGATCTTATTTTCGGTTAAACAGCGTAAAAAGATGTCAAAATAGGTATCTCTTAATGGGATTAAAAAAAAGAGGTAAAAAAAAAATAGTGTAGGAAAATATAAATTAAATAAATAATAAACTAAAAATAAATATTTAACCAAAAAATGTTTTGTGCATACAGAAACTAAAACAAACACAAATTAAGTATCCACACCACCATAGAACCCTGTAGAAAAAAATCTAACGGGTTCTTTATTCTAAGCTGTGAAAGGTGTAAAAAATAATTTACAAAAGCTAATACAGAAAAACTTTTTTTTATGTTTTAACTGCAAAAAATTAAAATAAATAAACTACACCCCCAAAGATTACAACTAAGGCCACATGTATGAACCTTTTTAGGTCTAAAACTCACTTTTTTGTCCGAAGGTTACTATGGGCAAATGAGTGAATTTTAGACTTAAACAGTCTCATACATGTGGCCCTAAGTCCTCCCACAACTGCCTCGTTGAGAAAAAAAACAAAAAAAAAACAGGTACGACTGTTGAAACGCAGGGGTTAATCATGTCCACTAATCTCAGTAAGACTAGTGAAAGTACAAGCGATGCTATGAGGCTACTAGAGTCAGGTTCAACAGAAGATTGACTTTCAGTAAACTCCCCTATTAATCATCAGCTTCTCATGACCTCCATTCTTCTAAAGAATATAGTGGACCGCATCATCACGGAAAGGTTTTGGAACTTTTTGCCAAGAACAAATCTTATTAAATGTATGACCTTATCTTCCCAAACATCAACATCTACACGTCAGATTCCCTCCATAGTTATGATTAATAAGACTTTACACGTCTGGTCATTGATACTGATGGATTTGTTCCATTTATCAGGTGGATTGAATATACTGCTACATTTTTATCCTGAAAAACAACACAGAAAACCTCTAAAAAAATTGTCATTGTAAATATCACATTACTATGTCAAAGCAAAGGGGTTTTTTTAAATTATGTAATAATTCATGAAGGAAAGACCAAGTTAAACCCAAAACGATCCTTGACGAAAATAATAGGATTTAACAATTCGATGTGTAATGTTGAGTGCTAAAAAACGTCCTGACCTTGACCTCACCTTCAGGACCCCCAATGATCAGCGTGTACAGAAGCATTACTGTGCCTATAAATATAGTAAATAGTCCGTTAGTTAATGATAGCTTATATTTTGTTCTCAATATTAGCAAAATCTTACATGATGAGACCACTTTAATATCATGTACATGACACCTGCTCTTCCACCCTTTAACCTTTTAAGTATCTTCTGAACATGAAGAATGGTGGCTTAAAGAGGTATTCTCATCAGGTTGTTTCACAGAGCCTGCTGTTTACAGCCAGCTTAAAGCTCTCACTTCCTGTTCAGGCTGATACTTCCTGTTAAGGCTGTGGGTAGTTCTGGAGCTTTAGGCTCCCACTTGCTGTTCAGGCTGTGGGCAGTTCTACAGCTTTTGACCCCCTACTTCCTGTTCAGGTTGTGGGCAGTTCTATGGCTTCAGGCTAACACTTCGCATTTCCAGTTGAGGCTGTGGGTGGTTCTATGGCTTCAGGCTTCCACTTCCTACTCAGGCTGTGGGTGGTTTGACAGCGTCATGCTCCCACTTCCTGTTTAGACTGTGGGTGGTTCTACAGCTTCAGGCTCCTACTTCCAGTTTAGACTGTGGGTGGTTTTACAGCTTCAGGCTCCCACTTTATGTTCAGGCTGTGGGCAGTTCTACAGCTTTAGACCACTACTTCTTGTTCAGGTTGTGGGCAGTTCTATGGCTTCAGGCTCCAACTTCCCATTTCCTGTTGAGGCTCACATAAGGCCTAACTCTCATATACATGGATATATATTTTACTAGAGCATGGATTGCTGAATCATTCTCATGTGCCCAAAGTCCTGTTTTGCAGTTTTGGTGTGGAATCATTTTATACACACCGTCTCCAATTTGCTTCCTATAAATGGAAGTATATTATAAATGGTGGTTGGTTGCGTGAAATTATTCTGTGTGGAGAATGGTTCATGTTGTGCAGTTTTGGGGTTCAGATAATTGTATTACACTCCATCTCCAAATCTCCTATGTGTCAAAGGGGCTTTTGGGCCCCTCAGGATGCAGGGCCCCGTAGCAGTCTGCTACTGCGGCACCTCTATTGCTATGCCTCTGTTGCAAAGCTCTCCTTCATCTTTCAGTACGCTATTGAAAGGAATTAAGTAAATTTAGCTGTGAATTTTTTTCTGTGACTCTTGAGCACATTTGTCTTAACTAGTAGTTCTCCCTGGATCCTGTTTTCTGCTCCATGGATGGTATTTCCAGCTTCTCCTCACACAGTGTATAGGTATAAAAAATTACCAGAAAACATCTCTTCCCATTGACTTTAATGGGGTTCGAGTTTGAGTTCTAGTTCGAATAGAACCTCGAACCGAACACTACTACAATCTAAGTTCTACTCAAACTAGAACATTTTACTGTTCGATCATCTCTATTAAGCAACAGAACTGAATCTGACCTTCATTTATTGCTATTTGTTTTTGATTGGATGAGTCCATCTGTGGACTAGTCAATTCTAATGACCGTTCCCAAAATGCAATAAGAATCCATTCAGCAATATTTGCATTTGGTTCTTTTTCAAGGTTCTAGTCCTGTCCAAGACTATGCTACAGTCTAAAAAAGAGCCAAACTTAAAGAGTTTGTCCAATTACAAAATTAATTTTTGGCATTTTAGATCAAACAAGTTAAACTCACTTCTCTTGCTGTATTCAATAATTCTTAGATTTTATCTGTGTTGCTGGATGTTTCTGTTTGTGAACCACCTCTCTGTTCACCTCAGGTACATTATTGTTCCGTTCTCACTCTCTGCCAGTCTCCTGTTTTCTTCCAGTCTCGATTCTGTAAGGGTATGTTCACACGGGCAAATTTTGGCGCGCATTTCACATCGTATTTGCGCTCTAATACGAGCGAGATGCGCGCTGAAATTACGGTAATCCATAGTTCTCATAGAGAACTATGGATTATGTCTCTTCTAACCACTCATACAATACGATTGTATTGTACACGCAGGAAGATAAGTGACAGGTCAATTGCTGTAATGCATGTCAATGGGGCCGGCGGGCTGCTGCCCACCCCCCGCACCTCGGGAGTATGCGCTGATCAGCACGACTCCCAAATCACCCGGCGTAATCGCGACCATACGTGCTGCAATTGCGCCATGTGAACATAGCCTAAGGGTGTACAAGGATGGTGATTCCATTACCTGCCACCTGGGTCATAAAGTAGTAGAAACTCATGCTTCCAGTTGCCATATTATCATATCAGCACCAATATATAAAAAACTACCAAAAATACAAAAGTAAATATATACAAAACTTTTTATTAATTTCCAAATGTATAGTAAAAACACAAAAATACAAAGACCATAATACATATAGCTAAAGATGGTGGTGCACAAGATACAACCCCACTATGTGGTATGATTAAGGTGCATAATCATGTCAAATATGTAACATAGTATATAACAAAATATACAATTATAAATATACAAACAGTCATGATATATCACCATATAATCACCCTTAGGTAAGAGCTCATACCCACCCCAGAGAGGCACAGACAGACCCCTTTCTGTCTCGGGTGTGCCTCCTTGGGTGGGTATCGCGCTCTTACTATGGGTAATTATATGGTGATATATCATTGTCTGTTTGTGGCACCACCATCTTTAGCTATATGTATTTGGTCTTGGATTTTGTGTTTTTACTATACATTTGGATATTAATAATAAGTTTTGTATCTATGGTATTTTGTGATTTTGGATAGTTTTTTAATATATTGGTTGCTGGTTAGAATTTTGGTCTACTACCTTGTTTTATTATGATTTTTTGATATATTGGCGTTGCATATTATCATATCGCCATCCCTCAATCTCGCCACGGGGGTGCTGATTGCATTGAGATGGCAATTTCAATTGTCACAGCATCTGTATGGTTAAGCAGCAGGGAACAGAGCCGGCTCCATTTCTTTCCGTTACCAGCAAATTCAGTTAGCATCTGACTCCAGCCTTCTATTTAGAGGAATTATTGAGTCATCCCATGATATCCGTCCTGTGTCGTAAAAGGGTTAGGAATGCAAAGATCAACAAAAGTCAATTACTTTTAATTTTGTTTTAATTATTTTTTTTCCCAGAAATGTTACCCATCAAAAAAAAATACCTATGAATCAAAAAAAATTACCTTTGAATCAAAAATAATAAAATATAAGTCTACAGTGTTATGAATAAATCCTGTTCACCCCACGTTGCCACCAGCGGGTGCTAGCTGTGCTATCCATCTACTTTCTAGGTTACACAAGATATTTTGCTCATATATTTGTTGTGAAGCAGAAAAAAAACAACTGTCCTATGTATACAATGTGCTCAAGTAGGAGAACGCTATAGAATTATGAGGTCAATTAGGAAATGCCTCCAACAATAAATGCTTCCAATTTGGTGATTTTGATGGTGATTTTGATAGTCACAACATCTAAAGGGTTAAACAGCAGGGATCTGAGCTGCTCCGTTCCCTTCTTTTGCCAGCGGATTCAATAAGCATCTGACACCAGTATTCCCTGTATTGGAATTACTGAGTTATCCTACTAAATACATCCTGTGTTGTAAAAGGGTTAGGAGTGCAGAGATCAACAAAAGTCAATTATTTTTAATTTTGTTTTAATTATTTTTTTTTCCAGAAATGTTACCCATCAAAAAAAAAAAATTACCTATGAATCTAAAATAATAAAGTATAAATCTCCAGTGTAATGAATAAATCCTGATCGCCCCACGTTGCCACCAGCGGGTGCTAGCTGTGCTATCCATCTACTTTCTAGGTTACACAAGATGTTTTGCTCATATATTGGTTGCAAAGCAGAAAAAACAATTGTCCAATGTATATGATGTGCTAAAGTAGGAAAATGCTACAGACTTATGAGGTCAATTAGAAAATGCCTCCAAATATGAATACTTCCAATTTGGTGATTTTGATTGTCACAGCATCTAAAGGGTTAAACAGCAGGGAACTGAACTGCTCTGTTCCCTGCTGTTACCAGCGGATTCAATGAACATCTGACACCAGCTTTCTATGTAGTGGAATTGCTGAGTTATCCTACTAAATACATCCTGTGTTGTTAAAGGGTTAGGAATGCAGAGATCAACAAAAGTCAATTATTTTTTATTTTGTTTAAATGATATTTTTTTCCCAAAAATGTTACCCATCAAAAAAGTTACCTATGGATCAAAAATAATAAAGTATAAGTCTCCAGAGTTATGAATAAATCCTGATCGCCCCACGTTGCCACCAGCGGGTGCTATCTGTATCCATCTACTTTCCAGGATACACAAGATGTTTTGCTCATATATTGGTTGCGAATTGTCCTATGTATACGATGTGCTCAAGTATGAGAACGATATAGAATTATGAGGTCAATTATAAAATGCCTCCAACAATGAATGCTTCAAATTTTGTTAATGTTATGTGGGTTTTGATTGTCATAGAATCTAAAGGTTAAACACGGGGAAAACTAAATGCTCTGTTTTCTTTTTACCAGCGGACTAAATTAGCATTTCACACAAGCCTTCTATGTAGCGGAATTGCTAAGTTATCCTACTAAATACGTCCTGTGTCGTAAAAGGGTTAGGAATGCAAAGATCAATAAAAGTCAATTATTTTTAATTTTGTTTAAATTATATTTTTTTTCCAGAAATGATACCCATAAAAAATTACCTATTAATAAAAAAAAAAAAATAATAATAATAATAAGTCTCCAGTGTTATGAATAAATCCTGACGCCCCACGTTGCCAGAAGCGGGTGCTATCTGTATCAATCTACTTTCTAGGTTACACAAGATGTTTTGCTCATATATTGTTTGCGAAGCAGAAAAAAAACAACTGTCCTACGTATACGATGTGCTCAAGTCTGAGAACGCTATAGACTTATGAGGTCAATTAAGAAATTCCTCCAACAATGAATGCTTCCAATTTCTTACCATGACGTTTAAGCGCAGTTGAAGACAATCTTCTCCATACAGTACAGTAAAGCAATCGTACAGTAGATCCTGCTGGGTCCCAGAATTATAAGTCACGCAGTGGGGAATATTTTTTTTGTAGTCCCCCTGCCGGTCTCCGTGATGCATGAAGACGTGGAGCGGAGGAAAGAAGCGGCCGAGGCTTGGTTATAAAGTACAATGTGTCTATTCGTCTTCTCCTCCTCGTCGGTGCACGTTATATAAGTTGCCGATTGTGCACTTTTGCTTTAATTACACAAAAAATAATAATAAAACAAATAAAAATGTAAATGATGATGTCGAAGGAAACGTATAAAAAAAAAATAAAGATGCGCCACCTGTGACCCGTGCGAAATAATATGTTTACGGATTACAATGAAAGTAATTTAAGTGGAGACAGTCAGAACAGCGTGGTCTCTGCCTCATACCGAGATCTTTTTAATATGTCAATATTTTAATCTGTCTGTGGATTCCAAACTCATAAGGCACAAATATTAGATGCTATCTTTTATTACTTCACATTCAGCTTATTGCTATTTTTTTTTTGCTTATTTATAAAGGTATCAGATTATAAAATAAATACATCTCTAAAACAAACAAGAATAAATTGTAATAATACCGTAAACAACCGAACATTTATCCACATAATATAACTCAATGAGACTCATGTATAAAAACTGCCTAGCAGTAACAGTCTATGTTGCCCATAGCAACCAATACGAGCTCATAGCAACCAATCTGTGCCGGTAGCCACCAATCAGAGCTCATAGCAACCAATACAAGCTCATAGCAACCAATCTGTGCCCATAGCAACCGGAGTCAATAGCAACAAATCAGATTCCATAGCAACCAATCGGAGCGCATAGCAACCAATTAGAGCTCATAGCAACCAATCAGAAATCATAGCAACCAATACAAGCTCATAGCAACCGGACAATAGCAACAAATCAGATTCCATAGCAACCAATCGGAGCGCATAGCAACCAATTAGAGCTCGTAGCAACCAATCAGAGCCCATAGAAACAAATCAAAGCCTATAGCAACCAGTCAGCACTTAGCTTTAATTTTTTCAGAGCACTATATGAAATGAAAGCTGAGCTCTGATTGGTTGCTATGGGTTCTGATTAGTTACTATGGGCTCTGATTGGTCGCTATGGTCTCTGATTGGTTTTTATGAGCTCTGATTGGTTGCAATGGGTTATGATTGGTTGGTATAGACTCTGATTGGTTGGGTGCTGTGAGCTCAGTTTGGTTACTCTGGGCTCTGATTGGTTTTTATAGGCACTGTTTGGTTGCTATGATCTTTGATTGGTCGCTATGAGCACTGATTCAGTTATTTGGATATCCGTTTGCCGTGTGTTTCCTTGGCGTCCAGTGTGGACATCGAAGGCGGGGATTTTTGGAGCAGCCTCTACAACCAGAACCACCGCAGTGGAGGTGACACAAGCGACCAAGCGTGCTGTACCGTAATTTGTACAGCCGCAATAGGTGAGCACTTGGCCTCCACTGTTTATTTAGAGTGGTACGTTATTTTTAAGATCTCAGCTGCGCTTTGTTCTTTTCCCAGTTTATTGTGCACCTGGGGATTTTTTTCTTTCCTGAGTATCTCAGGGAGAGAATTTTTCTACAGTGCACATATTTCTTATGCATATGGGCTCTGATTAGTTGCTATGATCTCTGATTGGTTTGCTGTGAGCTCTGATTGGTTGCTATGAGCTTTTATTGGTTGCTATGGTCTAATTGGTTGCTATGAGCTCTGATTGGTCACTATGGGCTCTGATTGGCTTCAATGAGTTCTGATTGGTTGCTATGGGTTCTGATTAGTTGCTATGAGCTCTGATTGGTTGTTATAGGATCTGATTGGTTATATAGGATCTGATTGGTTGCCATAGTCGTACTGCTAGAGAGTTTTCATACATAAGGCCCAATGTATACAGGTTGCTGAAACATTGAAAGGGTTTTACCACTAAAGCATTTCATGCCTGGTTTGTCCTGCTTCAGCTTTTAGTATGTTCACAAGGAGGTGTGTATGATTTATTTGAGCTACATATCATGTGAGCCAGCAGGCTTGACCATGCCTTTACCTTTTTGACCATGCTCACTGTAGTCAAATACAGGTCTCTTTGGTTCTGGTCACAAAGAATATTACGGCACATACTTGTGCACGCTACAATACACCTGTATTTGAAAGTACGTGTTGGCCAGCGTGTGCTTTCGACAGCGCTACAGCATGGCCTCCTATTACTTTTGCTTTTCCCGGCAACATGTCACTTATTTTTATGGGCATACAGCACGCAGAGATAAATAAGTCGGGTAATCATAGGACTCAATAAGTGCTATGATTTTATGATATTTGCGGAGCATAATTTGGGCACATTTCAGCGCAATGATGTGCCAAAGTATGCCCCGAAAATACACCGTGTAAACATGCCCTTAATGTAAAGAGCTGTGAGTAGCTGAGTGGTTAGCACTTCTGATTTCAGCTTAGGAGTCCTAGGCCCAAATCTCTGCAGAAACCCAACGTGTTTTCATGCATAAAGTTTTCATACATAAAGCCCTATATATTTCACTTGAAGTACCATGCCTGGCCACATGGAGCGCTGTCAGGAAAACACATATCTATAAACACAAGTTATGGACAATACTACACATCTAAGTCCGATTATTATGACCATTTCCAACTTTCGATATCACAGCAAGTAGCTCATAAATGAAGCCCTGTGCGGTGCGCTGTCTTGGTGGATGTATAAGGTGAGAAACAGGCTGTCGGCACACATATCCCTCATTGCGGTTATTGGGAAAAGGGATGATCTATGAGAGTTGGGAGGATTATCGGTTTTTGGGCGCAGATTGTCAATATTTGTGACACTTCACAGTCGGTGACCTGTTAGCAGTTACTGTGGTGAAAATATTGTGGAGAAATGGAGCCATTGTGAATAAGAGATGCAACCTGCAACCATTGCTGGAAGAACACAAGCCGTGGTGACAGTGTTACGGTCTGGGGAAGGCTTTTTGGGTATTCTCTGGGCCACTCATCTACGTGGAATACACTCTTACCCGATTTCGGTAGGAATCCATCCTTGCAGATCACATACACCCATACAAGCTGATTGTCTCCGCTGAGGCGGATGAGATTTTCCAGCAAGACAATGCGACATGTCAAACGGCAGCTACAAATGTCAAACATTAATTGGAAGAACAGAACCAAAACTTCCAAGTACTTGTTGGGACCTGCACCTATCACTTTGATGACATGTCCTACCAATATACTATCAAAGCCTATGGTGGAAATTCCAGTTTAATGCTAGAGTTTGCAATTTAAAGGTTTTATTTTGAGATATGAAAAAAATACCTTAAAAAGAAAATGGCATAAAATAGCAAAACATCCATTATGTTTTGGTACTGATCACTGCCCTGGTGCTCACTTCTAGTCTGTATTTATATGTCTACAGCAAGGACATGTCTGTATCCCAATGTAATAATAATATACCCAAATGATGCTCTAAAGATGGTAGCACAAGTGATAGCTGGCACCAGTCAATTCTAAAGTTACTCTATGTAGAGAAGAGCTTTTGTAGCAAAAACCTGCTCATTGTTGACCTGGAATTCTTCTACATGGTTGAACAGCTCTGACCACTGATTCTATGCCCAGACTCAAACTGGCCCACAAAGAAGCAGGCGGGACTTTGGTCATAGTAGGTCCGTGGGCATGAAAGGTCTGGAGCTGCTTTTCATGGAGAAAAACAGAGAAAGAGAGGTAGAAATGCCATTGGTGGACCCCAACAATCAACTCCACCGGTGGACCCCAAGAAATCAACTCCAGTTGTGAAATCCAAGAATCAGCTCTACGGGTGGACTCCAAGAATCAGCTCTACGGGTGGACTCCAAGAATCAGCTTTACTGGTAGGCCCCAGGAATTAACTCCAGTTACGGGCACCATGATTCAACTCCACTGGTGGAACCCAAAGAATCAGCTCTACTGTTGGGCACCAGGATCAACTCCAATGGTTGGGTCCAAGATTCAACTCCACTTACAGGCCCCATTAATCAACTCCACCGGTGGGACCCAAAGAATCAGCTCTACTGTTGGACACCAGGATCAACTCCAATGGTTGGGTCCAAGATTCAACTCCACTTTCAGGCCCCATTAATCAACTCCACCGGTGGGACCCCAAGAATCACCTCCACTGGTGGGTCTCAATAATCAATTCCACTGGTGAGCCTTAATAATCAACCCCACTTGTGGGCCTCAAGAATGAACTCCACTGGTGGGCCTCAATAATCAACCCCCCAGGTGGGCTCCAAGATTCAACTCAACTGGTGGGCCCCAAGAATTAACTCTACTGGTGGGCCCCAAGTATCAGCTCCACCGGTGGACCCCAGGAACCATTTCCACTGGTAGCCCCCAAGAATCAGCTTCACTGGTGTCCCAAAGAATCAGCTCCTCTGGTGGGCCCCAAAAATCAACTTCATTGGTGGGCCCCAAGAATCAACTCCACTGCTGGGCCCCAAGAATCAACTCCACTGGTGGGCCCCAAGAATAACCTCCACTGGTGGGCCCAAAAATAATCTCCACTGTTGGGCCCCAAGAATCAACTCCACTGGTGGGCCCAAGAATCTAACCTCCACTGGTGGGCCCCAAGAATCAACTCCACAGGGTGGCCACCAAAAATCATCTCCACTGGTGGGCCCCAGAATCATCTCCACGTGGGCCCCAAGATCATACTCCACTGATGGCCCCAAGAATCAACTCCATGATGGCACCAGATCAACTCCACATGATGGGCTCAAAATCATCTCCACTGGTGGCCCCAAGATTCAACTCCATTGGTGGGCCCCAAGATTCAATTCCACTGGTGGGCCCCAAGTATTAACTCCACTGGTGGGTTCCAAGAATCATCTCCACTGGTGGCCCCAAGAATCAACTCCACTAGTGGGCCTGAAGAATCAGCTCCACTGGTGGGTTCCAAGATTCAACCCCACTAATGGGCACAATGAATCAACACCACTTATGGGCCCCAAGAATCATCTCCACTGGTGGGCTCTAAGAACCAACTCCTCTCATGGGCCCCAAGAATCAACTCCTCTGGTGGGCCCCAAGCACTGCACTATTCCACTGACCTGGGGCCAGCTCAGTTCCATAACTCTCACAAAAACAGGTGAGTCCTGTAGGATTAGCAATTCTGTTGAATTCTTTCTTTAGATATCTCGGAATCAGGTTGACCACAATTTCTCAGCAGGTTTTACTTATCCTCCTATTGAGCAATGTATGAGTCATTTTGGAAGAATCCTTGTGGCCCCTCTCGGTCAGCAGATTTATAAATATAGAGTTAGTAATAATTGATAACATGGCACATCTATAGACCTGGCCCGAAAAATGGCATTTTAAAATCAGCATTGTAATTATTGTGTGTTTAGCCCTTCTTTAATTTGCTGCTCTGGAAGAAATTAAAATGACCAGAATGGGAATGCAGATCATTATCATACAATATTAACCATCATTAAAATATCCTAATGCAGCCATGTCGCAATAAAAATAAAATTATCAATAAAGTGGATCAATAGCGAAGCTTATGTGCTGGTAATGAAGGCATCAGCTCCCATTAGGAAGGGCTACCAAACGACTGCGTCCAGACAGGCAGATGAGCTGAACTCTTCTCAGAAGATGGGCGAAGTGGAGCCAAGATGCAAGCAGATGTAGCAGAGCTGGGTTTAGTGTTTGGCAACGCGCAATGTGAGGTCAAAATATGTTCTGCTGGTTATTTATTAACCCAATGACGGCGCAGAGGAACATTTACACGATAAATCCAACGAACTGCAGGGTGTGCTCAAGAAAAAGTGTGGATAAATGTGGATAAGTGCGGCCCCAAGAATTAACTCTACTGGTGGGCCCCAAGTATCAGCTCCACTGGTGGACCTCAGGAACCAACTCCACTGGTAGCTCCTAAGAATCAGCTTCACTGGTGTCCCCAAGATTCAGCTCCTCTGGTGGGCCCCAAAAATCAACTTCACTGGTGGGCTCAAAGAATCCACTCCACTCGTGGGCCCCAAGAATTACACGATAAATCCAACGAACTACAGGGTGTCCTCAAGAGAAAGCGTGGATAAGTGTGGCCCCAAGAATTAAGTCTACTGGTGGGCCCCAAGTATCAGCTCCACTGGTGGCACCAAAAATCAACTCCACTGGTAGCCCCCAAGAATAATCTCCACTGGTGGCCCCAAGAATCAACTCCACTGGTGGGTCCCAAGTATCATCTCCACTGGTGGTCCCAAGAATCATCTCCACTGGTGGCCCCAAGAATCAACTCCACTGGTGGCCCCAAGAATCAACTCCACTGGTGGCTCCAAGAATTACACGATAAATCCAACGAAGTACATGGTGTCCTCAAGAGAAAGCGTGAATAACTTTCAAACTATTTGGCAGATTACAATGAAATTTTAACTGCACAAACCTATTCTATGAAACCCAAATGATGCCACAACATGTGTCGGTAGCATGCACCATTTGCACCACTCTACAGACGGGAAGAGACTGTCCAAAAAGGAATACATGAACTATTTCAAAATGCATTTCTGCTACTTTTTGGATATATGAGAAGTTAAGGTTCTTAGTGCACATTTGTGATCAAACTGTGTGGACCCATCCACCAACAACAAGGTGACCTCAGTTCAGATGGAGACCTACCCTATACCATTCTCACCTCGCTCGGTGTCTTTTCAGGACTCCACAATTTCAGGGAATAAGGCTATGCTCACATGACGTAATTTTACACTTGTTTTGATGCGTAGTTTGCACAAAATGATATTCCAACAATGTTCTATGCAGCTCTCATTGAATCCAATGTATATGCGCCGTCACTCACACAACACATATTTTACAAGTATAAATTTGGCGCGTATTTCTGGGCGCTTTTACTGGTGTACACTTAAGTTTCCTGTCAGTTCTTGAGGTGTAAAGTCCCTATAGAAACACTGGGGAAGCATATTTGTGGCATGTAAATGCGGCGCAATACTCTTCACATTTTGCAAACAATACACTTCAAAATACGCCTCTAACCAGGAGTCTTTTGAAGCTCATTTGCAAGTGTAAATTTACACTTCCAAATTTCACCATATGAACACACTGTAAAATAACCAATCAGAGCTCATAGCAACCAATAAGAGCTCAGAGCAACCAATTGGAGCCAATAGCAACCAGTCAGATCCCATAGCAAATAATCAGAGCTCATAGCAACCAATCAGAGCTCATGGCAACCAATCAGAGTCCATAGCGACCAACCAGAGCTCATAACAACCATCCAGAGCTCATAGCAACCATTCAGAGCCCTTAGCGGCCAATCAGAGCTCACAGCAACCAATCAGAGCCCACAGCAACCAATCAGAGATCATAGTAACCAATCAGAGCTCATAGCAACCAGAACTCATAGTAACCAATCAGAGCCCACAGCAACCAATCAGAGCCCACAGCAACCAATCAGAGCTCATAGTAACCAAACAGAGTATAGCAACCAGAATCATAGTAACCCAAAACAGAGCCACAGCAACCAATCAGAGCCCAAGAAACCAATCAGAGCTCATAGTAACCAAACAGAGCTCATAGCAACCAGAGCTCATAGTAACCAATCAGAGCCCACAGCAACCAATCAGAGCTCATAGTAACCAATCAGAGTCATAGCAAACCAAATCAGAGCCCACAGCAACCAAGCAGAGCTCATAGTAACCAACCAGAGCTCATAGCAACCAATCAGAACTAGGCTTTTATTTTTCCAGACCAATATATGAAATTAAAGCTGAGCTTTGATTGGTTACTATGAGCTGATTGGTTGCTATGGGCTCTGATTAGTTGCTATGAGCTCTGATTGGTTGCTATGAGCTTTTTGGTTGCTATGAGCTCTGATTGATGTTATGAGGTCTGATTGGTTGCTATTGGCTCTGATTGGTGTTATGAGGTCTGATTGGTTGCTATGAGCTCTGATTGTTTGCTATGAGCTTTGATTGGTGTTATGAGTGCTTATTTTATTATGTGGGATCTGATTTTATTTTATGTGCTATGATTGGTTGTTATGGGCTCTGATTGGTTGCTATGGGCTCTAATTGGTTGTTATGGGCTCTGATTGGTTGCTATGAGTGCTGATTGATTGCTATCGGTAACAAAGACAGTCTTAAAACTAGACAGTTTCCATACATAAGGCCCTCTGTACTTTAACAGAGCCGAACATAGCAGGAACTTTTATTCTCTGAAAGCTGGAGGACTGATAAGGCACCAAGCAAGGTGAGAATGTTATAATGTAGGTCCCCATCTGGAGGTCACCTTGTCATGGTGGATGTGTCCAAAAAGTGTCCAAAAAGGAGCAGAAATGCATTTTTAAATATTTCATCTATTCCTTGTTTGACTGACTCTTTGCATTCGTAGAGATGCTGATGCGTTTCTGTGTTTGCATTGCTCGGCGCGTGCACCTGCATTATTTACTGTAAAATAGTTTTGGATGTGCTGATCATGTTTTATTTTTGCACCATTTGCACCAAGCTTGTGAGAACCGGATGCTCCATGGTTAGGAAGTTCCATGCCAGGATATCTGTTTCCTATGTGTCTACGGTATTTCTTGCTGGATATCAGGCTGAAGTGCTGTGACTGTTCATGGGGTCTCCTTCAGGTAACCACACAAAAAATTTAGATGGGGGA
>JAODAL010072853.1:0-14955 GCA_025379985.1 Phyllomedusa bahiana | reverse complement strand
GGGTTGTCTCTATACGGGGATTGATAGCTTGTTAAAGATCTTGAAAAAAACAAGTCTTTTGCAAATGTGTCCTTTTAAACGTGTCTACCTATTTTTTTTTTCAGCACATCACCCTTGGCCTTTTCTTGACAATTGTGAAGAACAAGTTGTGTAGAAACAACATTTTTTAGAATAGGACCTGTGTATAGTGCATGTACAGCAAAAATTTGCCCAAAAATTAAACATGGACCCTTGAGCCACTTTGGTCATTGTGAAGAACAAATGTCTGTTAGAAACAACATTTTTTAGAATAGGACCTGTAGTATAGCTGCATGTCACAGCAAAATGCCCCCAAAAATTCAAAGCATGACCCTTGAGCACTTTGGTCAATTGTTGAGACAAATGTCTGTTAGAAACACATTGTTTAGATAGGACTGTAGTATAGCGCATGTACAGCAAATGCCCCAAAAATTCAAAAGCATGACCTTGAGCCACTTTGGCAATTGTGAAGAAACAAATGTTTAGAAACAACATTTTTATAATAGGATCTTGTATGCTGCATTTCAAAGCAGCATGACCCCAAAAATTATAAATGACTTCTCAGCCACTGTTAAAAATTGTGAGGGAGAAATTCCACGTAGAAGCCACATTTCTGTTCAAAGGACCATAATTATAGCTGTTCTCACAGCAACATGACCCCAAAAAACTTATAAATATGACTTCTCAGCCACTATTAAAAATTGTGAGGGAGAAATCCCACTTAGAAGTCACATTTCTGTTCCAAAGGACCATGATTATTGCTGTATCTCACAGCAACATGACCTCAAAACCATTGACAATGCGAAAACTTCTTAAGATAAAGTGAGTAAATGGAATACGGTGTTGTCATGAAAACTTGCTGTCTTTTACAGTCTCCTCACAGCAAAACCAGCAAAATGAACTGTTGGGAAAAGAGAATAAAAATTGCAGTAAGAAATGATCATTTTAAAAAAAAGTTTTCAAGAGGACCATTTCTGTTTGAAAAGGAATGTGAAGTAGACTGGCAAATAATCGGTGACCCTCGGCAATTGGGGCCACAACCATCATCAGAGATTCATGCCTGATTTCATCTTGATTGAAAAGGGGTCAAACGCATCCCACATTATCTGTGGAAAGCCGGATGGTTTGTCTGTAATGACTCTCCACGCTGTGCTGAAAGGTCCGCTCAGATATGACGCTGGCTGCTGGGCAGGGACAACACACTCTATGGCGTGACGAGCCAGCTCGGGCCATTCTGTTCCATTTTGGATACCCAGAAGTCTATGGGTCGGAACACATGCAAAAAAAATCGGTGTTGAGGACGCAGATAGTAGTGCACCTTGATCTTAAGCTGAACTCTGTGTGTTGGATGTGTGCCCTGCATTGCATGCGGTTGGTGAGATGGTAAAACAAAGATTGCAGAGGTCACCCATTTGGCTTTGCCAACCTGTGCTGCTGCTGCGCTACGCTACTTGTCACTTCTACTGCTGTCACGTCGCTGATGTTGTTCCACCGTGACATTTGGGGAACGTGAAGCAGACGCAATAGATGTCTCAGTTGATCATTCAGCAAGGTCTCCATTCCTGCATTTTACTCCTATATTTGGGTGGTGGAAGGGGAAAGTGCTGATTTTTGTTTTGTTACCGGGGATCCTGGAGGGTGTCCACCAGTAAATGTTGTTCATTATGATGGCCTTAATTGCGAGGATCATGTTGGAGAGACAATGGCAGCATCCAAGACTCAAGTGAGAGATTGGAGCCTTGATTTCCCAAGCCTCTGGTCGAGGGGCACTAGCAAATGATCTTCCTATCTTCCTCCTCCGCCTCAAATTCGCGCCAACCTCTTTCCAGGCAGGGACGTCAGGTAACATCGGTGTCTAGGAATACCTCCTCTCCTCCTCCTCCGACTGCTCGGCACAGCTTCAAAACCACAGCCCTGACATTGCCTGAGATGATGCACCCCTTGAGAGCTGATGCGCCACCTTGCACTAGCTCTGGACCCCGAACCAATGCCTAATGAAGACCTGATGAAAATTGTGAAGCTGTCGGGCCTTCGTGGATTTGACGGAGAGAAAGGCTCCGTGTCCGCATCTGTGTCCGTCATCCTCCTCCACGCTGGCGGGACTGTTGTTTCAGAGTGTCCAACGATCGTTCCAGACTAAGATCACCACACTGCCCATGCTGACAAGGGCATTTTCGCACTGACATTTGGTGCTTCTTCAAAAACTGGCAAGGAGGGTGCAGAGCTCTTTTTCCCCCCCCCACTCGCTCCACTCTCGGTGGTTTCAAAACCCCGAGGTCCGTACCGCTGCTTGTCAGGCCATGTGTCACTTCGCATACTGCGTAATGGCATTGCGCTGCTGCCACAATCGCTGAGAGCATGTGGAGGGATGGAATTCCAGCGTGTTGCCACGTTAAACAATGAGACGGTTGACGGGGAGGCCGAAGGCTGACGCTGCATCGCAGCCAGCGGGACGAAGCATGGGTCTGCGAAACGGCGGAAGTGCGAACTGACTCGAGCCTTCTTCTGCAGGCAGTGAGTACAGACCCGGCGGTTAGCTCTTTAGAAATTCTGGACGAACAAGGTTCATGACTTGTAGCCAGGCACAGGGATGTGCTCCAGCTAGCCGATTCTTAAGGGTGGCCAGCAGATTTCGCCCCGTTATTCGACAACCACCTTGCCTGGCACAAGGTTCTGGTTCACCCAGCCAGCGCTCGGTCTCGTTGCTTAGAGCCGTCCACAGATCCTGACCTGTGTGTTTGTGGACGGTTCCAATGGCAGATGTAATTTCAAACACGGCTGTTGGTTTGTCTATGGGGCAAGTGATGCCACCAGAGGACTTGGGGGAAAGTGTCCCTGCGCCGATCCCTGCGTTTTGGAAGAGCGTGCGCCGAGCCTGAGAGGCACGTCACCCCAGAGACATCCACCCAGCTCACCCGAGTGAGCTGTCGCAGAGATCTATAGCCGGGGTATGCGAGAAGCCTTGGCCGTGCTTACTAGTCCATGTGTTCGGTGGTTCAGATGGGACTTTTTCCGGCCACAGATGCAGACAACGCGCTTGAAATTTTAGATGGACACGTGGCAGGCATGGGCAGGACGGCTTTTCTGGCAAAGAAATGCCTGCAAGGCATTGGTATTGGGGGCAAGCGAGCTTGAGGGCCCATGACGTGGCGGAACCCATCTGTGTACCACGAGACGGAAAGGCAAACATTGCCAAGGCCCAAAGCCTGGCAATGCCGTGTTCAGGCTTTTGGCTTTGGGATGGGTTTTGGGGTTAAAGTGTTTCTTCTGCTCCCAAACCCTGGAAGTACAGAAGGCTGGCTGTAGTACTGGCCGCTGTACGGCGTGCAGGACGGTCAAACTGGCGGGAAGGAGAGGAGAGTAGGATGGGGTCTCTGGTGGTTTTTTTTTTTTTTTTTTTTGCCTGGTGGTACTCGGGCGACGGTTAGGTAGGATGAAGCGGAGCCTGATCCCTGATCTTGACTTTGAGAGACTACTGGGCAGCTGAGGAACGCTTGGTGGTGGAGGAGGAGGCGGAGGCGGAGGACAGAGGGTTGTGGACAGTGGTTGGAGGCTCGGCGCGGTCTGGCCTTTTTTGGCCATGTGTTCCCTCCATTTCAACTCATGCATTTGCTGCATGTGACTAGACATGTTGGTGGTGGTTCAACCACTTAAGGTTATTGCCGCTACTTATGCGTTTACGGCAAAGGCGGATAATGACATGCTGGTGGTGAATCAGAGGACTTGCTCAAAGCAAGGCCCACGGCTTGAGAGTCACTGGACCTTTTTGACCGGCGTTAAGCGAGGAGCGGGGGTTTGCGCTGACCGTGGTGGCGGAATATAATCAGCGACTTCTGCGACCGCCACTCCCTTTTTGTGGCGGGACCCGTTATTGACACTATCCCCATATCGTCTTCCTCCTCATCCATGATGAAGCGCTCGCAAGCAAATTCTGCGGGAAAAGCACCAGGATGATCCGCAATGTCGTCTTCATCATCATCATCCAACACAGGTGACTTTGTCGTCCTGACTTTCCTGCATACAGAAGCTGCGGGCTACAAGCAAGGCGGCACTTGCAAGGCGTAGCCGACCGCCAGGGATTTTTGCCGATTGACCGGCTTCCTTAACCTCCTATCGATGGCTCAGTAAACTGGGGCGTAGAGAGATAAATCATCTCTTGATCTTTTAAACAGGCCTTCTGACCCCCCACCGAATTTTGTCATCAAAGAGTGTCTTCAGGACAATGGATATCCACAGTGGTGGGTTTACACGAAGATTGACATTTGAGGCTGCTTCATGTTGGACGGATGCTGTTGATGCTGGATGACGACATTTGTGGCCGTGACTGCGAGAGGACGAGGAGCGTAAGACTGCTAGATTGCAGGTTGATTAATATCCACTGAAGGACAGGAGATTTGGCGACGAGTTCGTCTACTTAGATTCACAGGGCCCTGACCCAGCGATGACCAGGCCTGACGGTCCATGCAACTGATGATCGCTGGCATGGCGTGTTGTCGCCAGCACTGGAAGGTGCACCTTCTCTCGGTACCTCTACCTCCATGTGTACCCCCTTCTTTGACTCGCTTACCACCCGCATTCGCTCCCATGTTCAGAAATATAAAATTGGAAGTATGGAATATTTTTGGAAAGTCTCTTATTAAAAAGACGGGCAAATCACCAGCTACTTCTCAAATCCCTCTAATCAAACAAAATTGCTGGATTCCAAATTTAACTGCAACAGGTGTCTTTTCAACCAAATCTGATGGGCCAAAAGTCCAAAAAACACGTATTTGGTTATCTGTTTGGTATATAAACGGTATTTTTTTGCACCTTTCAATTCACCCTGTGGTGAAAATAGAAATTGCTGTTTTTAAGATTTTTCGTAGGATGCTGCGTCAAATGAACAGTGATGGGTGCGCAAAAGTCAAAAAACACGTAACTGTTTATGTTTTGATATAATAAACTGTATTTTTTGCACCTTTCAATTTCACCTGTGGGTGAATATAGGAAATGCTATTTTAAGTTTTACGTAGATATGCTGCGTCAATGAACAGTGCTGAGTGCGCAAAATGTCAATAAACACGTAACTGTTATGTTTGATTAAATAAACTGTATTTTTTGCACCTTTCAATTCACCTGTGGAGTGAACATAGAATTGCTATTTTTTTCTAAGATTTACGTAGATGCTGCGTTCAGAATGAACAGTGCTGGGTGCGCAAAAGTCAAAAAACACGTTAACTGTTATGTTTGAATATAATAAACTGTATTTTTGCACCTTTTCATTCACCTGTGGTGAATATAGAATTGCTATTTTAAGATTTACGTAGATGCTGCGTCAATGAACAGTGCTGGCGTGCGCAAAAGTCAAAAACACGAACTGTTATGTTTTGATAATAAACGGTATTTTTTGCACCTTTCATTTCACCTGTGGTGAATATAGAATTGCTGTTTTAGATTTTACGTAGATGCTGCTGTCAATGAACAGTGCTGAGTTGCGACAAAAAGTCAAAAAAAAACACGTAACTGTTATGTTTTGATATAATAAACTGTTTTTTTTTGCACCTTTCAATTCACCTGTGGTGAATATAGAATTGCTGTTTTGAAGATTTACGTAGATGCTGCGTTCAATGAACAGTGCTGGGTGCGCAAAACAGTCAAAAACACGTAACTGGTTTTTTTTTTTTTTTTAAAAAAATGGGTTTTTTTTTGATATATAAATGTTATTTTTTGCACCTTTCAATTCACACTGTGGTGAAGTATAGAATTATGTGCTGTTTTAAGATTTACGTAGGATGCTGCCGTCAATGATCCAGTGCAGAGTGCGCAAAAGTCAAAAAACATGTATCTGTTACTGTTTTGAATAAATAACTGTATTTTTTTGCACACTTTTCAATCACCTGTGGTGAATATATGAATGCTGTTTTAGATTTACGTCAGATTGCTGCGTCAATGAAACAGTGCTGGGTGCCCGCAAAAGTCAAAAAAACACGTAACTGTTGTTTTTGTGTATATAACTGTATTTTTTGCACTTCTCATTGACCTGTGGTGAATTTAGAATTGCTGTTTTAAGATTTACGTAGATGCTGCGTCAATGAACAGTTGCTGAGCAGTGCGCAAAAGTCAAAAACACGTAACTGTTATGTTTCTGAATATATAAACTGTATTTTTTGCACCCTTTCAATTCACCTGTGGTCAGGAATATAGAATTGCTGTTTTAAGGATTTACGTAGATTGCTGCGTCAATTGAACAGTGTATGAGTGCGCAAAGTCCAAGAAACACGTAACTGTATGTATTTGATATAATAACTGTATTTTTTGCACCTTTCAATTTCACCTGTGGTGAATATAGATTGCTGTTTTAAGATTTCTAGATGCACTGCGTCAAATTGAACAGGGATGGGTGCGCAAAAGTCAAAAAAACACGTAACTGTTATGTTTTGATATTAATAAACTGTATTTTTTGCACCTTTCATTCACATGTGGTGATTATAGAATTGCTTGTTTTAAGATTTACGTAGGATGCTGCGTCAATGAACTGTGCTGTGTGCGCAAAAAGTCAAAAACAACGTAACTGTTATGTTTTGATATAAATAAACGGTATTTTTTGAACCTTTCAATTCACCTGTGGTGAATATAGAATTGCGTTTTAAGATTTACGTAGATGCTGCGTCAATGAAACAGGCTGGTGAATGCGCAAAAGTCAAAAAACACGTAATGTTATGTTTTGATATAATAAACTGTATTTTTTTGCACCTTTCAATTCACCTGTTGGTGAATATAGAATTGCTGTTTTAAGATTTACGTAGATGCTGCGTCAATGAACAGTGCGAGTGCGGCAAAAGTCAAAAAACATGTAAACTGTTATGTTTGATATAATAAACTGTATTTTTGCACCTTTTCAATTCACTGTGGTGAATATAGAATTGCTGTTTTAAGATTTACGTAGATGCGTGCGTCAATGAACAGTGCTGGGGTGCGCAAAAGTCAAAAAAACACTGTATCTGTTATGTTTTGATATAATAAACTGAATTTTTTGCCACCTTGCAATTCCACTGTGGGAATATAGAATTGCTGTTTTAGAATTTCTTAGATGCTGCGTCAATGAACAGTGCTGGGTGCGCAAAACGTCAAAAACACGTAACTGTTATGTTTTGATATAATAAACTGTATTTTTTGAACCTTTTTCATTCACCGTGATGGTAATATAGATATTGCTGTTTTAAGATTTACGTAGATGCTGCGTCAATGAACAGTGCTGAAGTGCGCTAAAAGTCAAAAACAACACGCCAACACACACGTAACTGTTATGTTTGATATAATAATACCTGTATTTTTTGCACCCTTTCAATTCCTCCTGTTGGTTGAATATAGAATTGCTGTTTTAAGATTTTCGTAGAAGATGCTGCCGTCAATGAACAGTGCTGAGTGCGCAAAAGTCAAAATAACCGTAACTTGTTATGTTTTTGATATAAATAAACTGTATTTTCTTGCACCTTTCATTCACCTGTGGTGAATTAGAACTTGCTGTTCTTTATGATTTACGTAGGATGCGCGTCAATGAACAGTGCTGGGTGCGCCAAAAGTCAAAAACACGTAACTTGTTTGTATGTATAATAATCTGTATTTTTTGCACCTTTCAATTTCATCTGTTGGTGAATATGAATTGCTGGTTTTAAGATTTACGTAGATGCTGCGTCAATGAACAGTGGCTGAATGTGCGCAAAAGTCAAAAAACACGTAAACTGTTATGTTTTGATATAATAATCGGTATTTTTTGCAACCTTTAATTCACCTGTGGTGATATAGAATTGCTGTTTTAAGATTTACGTAGATGCTGCGTCAATGAAACAGTTGCTGGGTGCGCCAAAAGTCAAAACACGTAACTGTTATGTTTTGATGTATAATAAACTGTATTTTTGCACCTTTCAATTCACCTGCTGGTGAATATTAGGAATTGTGTTTTAAGATTCTACGGTAGATGCTGCAGTCAATGAACAGTTCTGAGTGCGCAAAAGATCAAAAAACATGTAACTGTTATGTTTCTGATATAATAAAACTGTATTTTTTTGCACCTTTCCAAATTCACCTGTGTGTGAATATAGAATTGCTGTTTTAAGATTACGTAGATGCTGCGTCAATGAACAGTGCTGGCCGTGCGGCAAAAGTCAAAAAAAACACATAACTGTTATGTTTTGATTATATTTAACTGCTATTTTTTGCACATTTCAATTCACCTGTGGTGAATATCAGAATTGCTGTTTTAAGATTTAGTAGATGCTGCGTCAAATGGAACAGTGCTGAGTGCGCAAAAGTCAAAAAAACTCGTAACTGTTTGTTTTGATATAATAACTGTATTTTGCACCTTTCAATTCACTGGGGTGATTATATGATTGCTGTTTTAAGATTTACGTAGATGCTGCGTCATATGAACAGTGCTGAAGTGCGACAAAAGTCAAAAACACGTAACTGTTATGTTTTGATATAATAACTGTATTTTTTGCACCTTCTTCAATTCACCTGTGGAGAATAGAGAATTGCTATTTTAAGATTTACGTAGAATGATGCGTCAATGGAACTGTGGCTGGTGCGCAAAAGTCAAAGAACACGTAACTGTTATGTTTTGATATAATAAACTGTATTTTTTGCACCTTTCAATTCACCAGTATGGTGAATATAGAAATTGATGTTTTTAAGATTTACGTAGATGCTGCGTTCAAATGAACAGTGCTGAGTGCGCCAAAAGTCAATAACACGTAACTGTTTATGTTTTGATATATAAAACGGCTATTTTTTGCACATATCAATTCACCTGTGAGTGTATTAGAATTGCTGTTTTAAGATTTACGTAGATGCTGCGGTCAATGAACAGTGCTGGAAGTGCGCAAAAGTCAAAAAACACGTAACTGTGTGTTTTGTATAGATACACAGTATTTTTGGCAACAAAACAACTGTGCTGACTACAAGATTGCTGGTTTGTAATTTAGTGCCAGGTGGATATATCAACAGTACAGGGTAATGGGTAAAAATTGAACACCTATCTGAATGTATACTGTTAATAAAAGTGGAGTTTTGCAGACTAACAAAGGACTGCAGTTACTTAGAAATGGATGTTTATCCAATATAAGTTTCAGGCTGACCAATATCCAGGAATTATTTCAATAGCAACTGTAATAATAACAGTATTCCACTACAATGTCTACACTAAGTCTTGGTGTACTTTTATCCAGTGTTCTTTAAAGATAGAGCTTGTTCTGTGTTGTCCCACGGGGCCCCCCCCCCCCGCTCCCACGCGTGAATTTACAGTGGTAGATTCTGCTTTTAAAAATTCTCTAGCTAACTACATAAATGTTCAAATCCCTAATGTAACTAAATTGGAAGGATCACACTAAATAGTAGAGGTATTCTCTGTTGCAGAAATAGACTAATTTCGCTGAGCTGTTTGGCCCAACCAGGCAGGACGCAGGGTCTATCCATATGAGACGCTGGAGGAGACACTGAGGCTGAAACAGAAAACGCCTGTTCTTTCTTAAAACGAGGGCTCATGTGATTTTTCCAGCCAATCGCACCATACACTCCCAGTCATGACGTCGGCACCACACTTCTCACCCTGCTTATTCTGTAATCTGATTTGGTGGCCGCCAAAATTACAGGGAAGCGTCCGAAAAAACGCGGGATCTTAATAGATGTTTGCACAGATTTAACCTTTAATTATCGCATGATCTGGAAAATTGTCGTATCACCATAAACCTTTGCCGATTTCAACTTTGTCGATAAAAATCGCTCAACACTAATAATAATCTTTATAATAATAATCTTTATTTATATAGCGCCAACATATTCCTCAGCACTTTACAATTTGGAGAGTATAGGTACAGACAAAAAGACATACATTGTACAATGAAAAGCTACTTTCAGATTGAGACACAAGGTGTGAGGGCCTCTGCTCGCTAGAGCTTTTGCAATCTATTAGGCGTGTGACGGATGCGACGAAGGGTAAAATAAGTTGCTTGATTTACAATGCTCCAGCCAAGTGAACATAAATTCTGGGTGTGTTTTATGTAGAATTCGGATGGACCTGCCACCCAGACAGTACATCTATATACAGTTAAGTGCCGAAAATGAAGTGCGCTAGAGGGTGAGGGGGGGGGGGGGGGGAGGTTGTTAGCCAGTAGGGATTATGGTAGGCCAGAGTGAGAAGCTGTGAGATTTGTGAGTGTGCCAGACCGCCCCCAATGGCATGTTACAGAGAACTGGTGCCGCACGTGTGAAGTCTTGGAGACGTGCATAGGAGGTTCAGGTGATTGAGGAATGTAATCTGATATCATCAGCAGAGCGGAGAGAGTGGGTAGGGTAGTAGACAGAGATGAGGGAGGAGATGTAGGGAGGAGCAGCACTGTGGAAATTCCTTTGGAAATTCCTTTGGTATTCCATCACATTATATGGTGTGGTGAATGGTACTGTTACAAAGTACTTAACAAAAAATAAGCCCTTATATGACTATGTAGACAAAAAATATAAAAGCTTTGACTCTTAGAAGCCAGGAAAGAAAAAAACAAGTGAGACATAAACAAAATTCCGTAATCTGTACCAAAATAAACAATAAAATATTCAAATGTCATTGCAGATTTCGCTGCAGATCTTTAGGTGCATATTCACAGAGTAATCCAACAGCCTCTTAAGACTTAATAAGAGTTAATAAAAAAATGTAAAATAGTATACAAAATTAGATATTAAGTATTATTATCTAAAACTGGAAAGAGCAGAAATTTACCAATAGTCCTCATGTATGTGGGGTATCCCATTCGAGGTATATACATGTGATATAAAATTGTCTTCAGGTACCCATCAAATATGCACAGTATATTTAACAGTGATCTATACCACCCTGTCATACCCTATAGTTTCTCCCTTGACCGGTTATCTTGTCCCAAAAAGGACGACCCCGTGAAAACATATTTTAATATCCTAAGATAATTGTATTTTAGTAATCGCTTTTTTCACCCATTTTTGCAGACTGCCCAGGAATTTATAAAAGGTTTGCACTCTGCATGTAAAGCTTGTAACTGGGGACAATTATCTGCATGTACAATGTATTCTTGAGTGGAACTGGACTGAAAAGGGAAATATAGAACTGTATACAAATATTTAAGGAGTATATATAGTCACCTAAAAAGACTAGACACCTTCCACAGCTAAAGGAAAATAAATATTCAACCTTCAGTGATCAAGAAGGGTGTTAACAAAAGCATGTAATGTATATAGAAAAAAAGACATTACAGCTTACTGTGCAATATCAAAAGCCACAGCTGTTATTTATCCACAGAGCACTTTCGTGCCTCTAACCTCCAGTAAACGTGCCTGAAGTTGTTTGGCATTCATCATCCGATTCCGCAGGGCATTGTTTACAATGAAGTGGTCATCAGTGTTTGATTTAGCCAGAGGACGTGCATTTCTTTGCCTTTCTGTGATACTACCAGTCTCTCTGTATCTCTGTTGCAACCTGATGATGACACTCTGTGACACTCTAAGCTCAGTGGACACTTCTGTCTGAGAGCATCCTGCTTGAAGCCTTGCAATGAAGAGGTACTGTTGATCAATTGTAAGGTGTTGTCTTGGTTTCATGATGTCAAAATGTGAACAGTAGAAGGACTGTTTAAATCCCATTTCAAATTGATCCCCTAAATGTATTGGGTGTTTCAGGGATCAAATACTTGTTGGATATTTTGCCATTAAGCTCCTTGTTAGAGATCATCAGGTTGTGCAAAAAGTACTGAAACATTGAACAGTTGGACATGTGCATTCTGAAGTTAAGAGATGGTCTTGTTTAGTTAATTAAAAAAAAAATCAAGAAATGGGATGTTCATCTTGAAATTTCAACTTTAAGCCAAATATCCCTAACTTTCTGTGAGTAGTGTATAAAGATAGTCTAGCTTTTCTGAAAATCACCATTTATTGTAAGTCCATTCAGAATCGATTTACATGATCCACATGCATTTACATAACAGGCACTTACGCGTTTCAGGAATTCTGGTGCCCTTGATCACAGCATAATGATCAGGAATACATGATGTTATTTAAATGCAAATGTGGACCTGTCATATTGAAGCAGTATCCAGGTTAAGTACTAATGAAAAATCGACATGGATGATAAGCACAGAAAAATAATCAGCCAAAACATCAAGCTATAAGGAGTTGAAAGTATTTAATTAATAAATATAAAGGAGGTCTGTTTTGAAGTTCAAGCTATTCAGAAACCTAGGGCCACATGTATGAAAACTGTATAGGTCTAACATGGTCTTTGTTGCCCATAGCAATCAATCAGAGCTCCCTTTTATTTTTTTCAGAGCACTATATGAAATGAAAAGGGAGCTGTGATTGGCTGCTATGGACAAGAAAGACAGTCGTACTGCTAAAGAGTTTTCATACATGAGACCCCTAGTGTCTAAACAGAGTAGTGGAGACTACAGAACGTTTTTACTGTTAAAGTTTATTGGACCTGTTTTCAGTCCTGTTTTCTAAAAACGCTGAAAAGAAGCCATTTTTGTGTGCTGTGTAGCCCTACTATAGGATGCGCACACTTTTTGGTTCTTGTCAAAGGGTCGAGTTTATATTCTAATAATAATAATAATAATAATAATATAACAATAATACAATACAGTATACTTTGAATAATTGTCACGACAATCACAGTCATCAAAGGTTTTTCTTTACAGAGTACAGATTTCTCTTCTCACTAGCATACGTTTTACCATGTATAAGTTTCACACAACTAGCTATCGATATTCGGAAAAGGGATATATCTTAGCGATGCAAATCAATCTATATGTTGAGAATGCATGTTTATTGAAATCCTATTTTTTCCTTTCTTTCTTTTTTTACAACTTTATCTCATTTGGTTTTAGCCAGTAGTGGTAATTTTAAATTTGGGGTTTTTTTTATCACAAAAACTAATTTCACGGGGAAAAAAACAAACAAAGAAAAGCATCTATTAAATCCTTGTCTTCGGGACGTGGCTTTATTCAGATTAGAAAATGTTTTATGTTTAATCACCATACTTAAAAAAGCAGTAGGGGTTGGGGTTTTACTAGTGGAGAGCAAGGTCCAAGGTAAATTGCAGATAGCAAGGGGAAAACACTCCATGAAATTATAATAAAAAAGATTTTATTATCAACTCAGGACAGATTTCAAATCAAAGCTGTATGCTAATGACAACTGACTCTCGCCATACCATTTATTTTAAATGTATTTAACTTCAATTGATCAAATTAAAACACCCTAAAGTCTTTGAGATTTGGATATTTCTAAAAAAAACCCCAATAATCCCCATTTAATAGCTAGGAATCTCTGTTTCATACCACCATTAACAATTACTTATTTATCTGCATCTCTTTAAATTGTTCCAAAGTTATTGATTCTTAGGGATTAATACCTATTTTTCCAAAGTTAAATTTTTATGACAACATTTCCTTTGTTAAACAAGCTATTTTTAAATTTTTATTTTTTTTAAATGGCTGTTTATTAGGTCATCATATTTTTTTAAAATTTGTATCATTATTGGGGGAAAAGATTTTACAAGTTGTGTAGTTCTGTAAAGGGAAATAAATTGAGGTCTTTCAAAGCTGTTGTTGCACAAATGGTTTTTATCACTATGCTGTTTCAGGGAGCCTGCTCTTCACAGCTAGTTTCAGGCTTACACTTCCTACTTTATTCCTAAATCTATTGGTTAAAAATTCCGAACACAGTGTTAACATATTCCCATGAAAAGAGTTCACATCAGAAACGTCCCAGCTTACGCTTTCAGACCAAGGGGTGTTCACATGGTTTTGTGGGAAAAAGCGATTCAAAAGTACTAAAAAATGCATCCAAAATGCATCAAAACACAGGTGCGTGTCTGGTGTTTTTGCTGCAGAGAAAGCACCTATGTTTTAAATAGGGGGTTTTCCTGCGTCAAAGGATTAAGAATTGACATGTCAATTCTTTGAACGGATCCCAAAGATACATCAGAAAAATCATGTAAACAGCATTGATGATAAACTAAAATCACCTACTCGACGGTGTGGCGTTTTTGCCAAGAACTGGAGGAGGCGAACTGGTATATGTAGAAATTTTGGGGGAGAAAGTAAAGCTTTGGGCCCGGGACCTAACCCTTGGGACCAAATCTGCGTCAACATATGCAGCGTCCCCTAAAGTGGCCGGGGGAAAAACGTGTCTCAGATGTGGTGGTCCATCTTGCCCCCAGAGAAGCACCCCGTGGCCGCCTACCTTTTTAGGCAGTCAAAGGGTCCACCATACTGCCCAAAGGAGTTTTCTTCTTTCCATCAAATCGGTCGATGTCCTGCTTTTCACCCCGAGTGTTACCCAGACAATTGCCAAGAGCCACAGTAGCCCTCCGAAGGTGCAGAAGCTGATCTGTCCTGTCGAACTTGGTGGTACTGCAGTCCTTCCCCTTTTTAAGGGGGGACTCTGCACTGTTCAGAGAACTGGCCAGGAAAATTTGCATGCCTTTAGCCCAAACCTACACGCCAAAACACACCCCCTTGAGTTTAAAAGAAAAAAGAGAAAAATATAACAGAGAAAAAAGAGAGAAATCTCTGAACAGAGCAAAATAGGGGAGAAAAACTTGAAATTTTGTGGAAAAAAACTATGAACAGATTTTCGGGTTTTTTGGTTTCCTAATGCTGTTTCCCCCCCCCAAAGTAGACGTTGGCTACTATGTTTGGTTTTCCCTTCTTTTAATCATCAGAAGGAATGAAAATAAAAACAAACGATTTTTTCTTTAGAGAAGATAAGGCTGTATGAAAATCCTTTGTTTGCATCAGGTTTGTTGAGAAAGGTAGCAAAAAGGGAGGAGGGGGTAAAAAAAAAAAGAAGACATGCAATATTCCATTTTAAATTAATATTTTTTGGGTCAATCCTGTTTCTTTTTGGGTTAAGCAATGATAGATTATTGACAAATTG
>JAODAL010072852.1:0-14955 GCA_025379985.1 Phyllomedusa bahiana | reverse complement strand
TCCTTTAATTGTCTCCCTTTTTGCGTAGTAAAAAGAAAGGGCCCACAATCTACACCTTTAAGGGGGAAGGTAAAAGACTATTTTTTTAATTTTCCACAATGTTTTTAAAAATTAACCTCCCTTTATCACCAAAGACTTGCACCAATGAATGAAACAAAAATTAAATATTTGAGACAATTTTTTTACATTCCTTATGCTGAAACCCATTTTTTGACCTTTTTATTATTTTGAGCATTTTATGAAAAAGTTGAAATTTGGCAAGTTTTTATGGTGATCAAAATTTCCCAGACATGCGATTTTAAAGGTTAAAATCTGGCACACAAATTAATATCCCCTTTTCGGGCTTCTTTAATTTTGGCGGCCGCAAATCAGATTACAGAATAGAGCAGGGTGAGATGTGTGGCGACGTCATGACGGGGGGAGGGGGGGTATGGTTGCGATTGGTGGAAAAATACATGACCTCTTTTTAATAAAACAGCGTTTCCTGTTTCGCCTCGTGTCTTCCGTCTCATAGGGGGGGACCGCCCTGTTTGGCCAAACAGCTCAGCGAATTAGTCTATTCTGCACAGAGAAACCTCTATATACTGTGATCCTTCCAATTTAGTTAATTGAGATTTGAAGATTTTATGTAGTTACTAGGAATTTTAAAGCAGTCTACCGCTGTAAATTCACGGCGGTAGGGGGGGGGGGGGGGGGGCCGCGGGCGAACCAGAAAAGCTCTTCTATAAAAAACACGGATAAAGTTCACCAAAAATTAGTGTAGACATTGTAGGGGAATATTTTATTAAAAAAGTTTGCTATTAAAAATTTTTCCCCGGGATATTGGGGGCCTGAACTTTTTTGGATACACACATTTTTAACTGCAGGTCTCTTTTTTAGCTGCAAAAATCCACTTTTTTTATCATTTCATTTTTGATGGTGTTCATTTAATTTTACCCATTACACCGTGACTGTTGATTATCCCCTTGCAGTTAAATTTCAATACAGAATCTTGTAGTAGCAAGGTTGTTTGTTTCCAAAATACCGTGTATGCGAAAACATACAGTTTCGGTTTTTTTATTTTTACACCCAGCTTGTTCATTGACGCAGATTTAAAGTAAAAATTTTTAAAACGCATTTATTAATTTACCACTGGTGAATTTAAAGGGCAAAAAAAAATGTTTATTTTAAGGAAACAAAACGTTACGTGTTTTTTACTTTTGCACACCCAATTGTTCATTGCCAGCATCCACGTAAATCTTAAAACAGAAAATTCTAATTTTCACCACAGGGAATTGAAAGGGCAAAAAATACCGTTTATTATACCAAAACAAAAATTTACTGTTTTTGACTTTTGCCCCCCCCAGCTTGTTTTTGACGCGCCCCCACGTAAATTTTAAAACGCAATTCTATAGTCACCCGGGTGAATTGAAAGGTCAAAAAATACCGTTTTTTATGAAAAACATAACTTACAGATCCTTTTCCCCGGCACTTTTTAAATTTGGGGGGGTCAGACGGGTTTAATGGTCATACTGCGGCCAGGACGGTTAAGTCAATGTCCAGTGAAAAAAAATGGGGGTTGAAACCCGCCACAAATCTTAAAAAAAAACAGGGGGCCACCACCCAAACGGGGATTTCAAGTCATTCAATAACTGGGGGTTAAAATCATCGCCTTCGGCATTTTTTAATTTGGGGGGATGCAGGTTTAAGGGGTCGGCTGTGGTACAGAAAGGGTAGGAATGGTCGTGTTTTTTTTCTGGACTTTTAAAAACCAAAGTGTGTTCCCAAAGATGTGCACGTATCCTTTTTGTTGGGTGTTAATTTCAGTTTCTCGCCTTGTTTGGGGTAATAATAAGGTTTTTTTTGCTCTCCCAAGCTTTTTTTGGGAATCGTATTCGATGCCCTTGAAAAACCTTATCGATAGCGGCCCGATATCGACTATCGCTGATCCGATAGCCAAGCAAACGCTAACACTTTTCTTGATAGAAAATTACTTTTGAAATTGACATGTTCCTTTTTTATGGAATAACCTTTTGATCTTTTCCTACCAAGTGATTAGAGATTTTCTTTTTCCGGAAATTGTGTTTAAGTTTTAAAATTAAAGGGCCAACAACCCAATTTTTTTGAAAAATTTTAAAATGAAAAATGTGGAAATATTTGCCATTTTTAAAGTTAAAAAATTTCTACGTATACGACGGATAGTTATAGCACACAAAATGGTTTATAACTAGCAATTACCCTAAGTCTACTTTATGTTGATATAATTTTTTAAATGTATTCAACATTTGATAGGAAGTTAAGAGGCTTACAAGTTTGATAGCAGTTTTTTCTGCTTCAGTTCAGATGTGGAATTGAGGAGCCTGTATAATAGACACCCACATAAATTACCCCATTTAACAAACTACACTCTTCAAGGTATTTAAAACAGCACTTAGAATGTCTGTAAACTCTAGGTGTTTCACAGGAACTAAAGAAAAGTGGTGGTAAAATCTCACAGTTTCATTTTTTCCCCAGATTTTCAATTTTAATCCACTATTTTATGGAATTTAGTGTATGCTAACAGAAACAACTCAATATTAGTTTCTCTAATTCTGCCGTTTTTAGAAATATACCATATGTGGTTCTAGCATATTATTCGACTCCACCAAAGGCATCAAAATTTAATCTCTGTCCTGAATAATTACCCTGTATTTATTTGTATTGCTAGTGACCTGACATTCTTCCCCTGTAGCATCTCCTCTGCTGGCTTATTTGTAACTCCACCCATTGCTGGCAGCTGGGCCCACTGATTTATATCAAGGAACTCCACATAGGATAGTATAAATTAGTTAGCTTGGGTCAGTCTGACCATTTGGGTCAGTATAGCCATGTAGAGTAGTGAACCATATCTGTAAGTGAATCAGATATGAAAGTGATAGATCTGAATCAAGGTATCTGAAATAAAACCCAAATTAGACCGGAAGTGGGCCTAAGGGGGCTAGGAGGAATGCATTTTCTTTTAAGTATCTAGGCTTACAAAAAAAAAACCCTATTCACCATGCTCAGTATTTTCTGTCTATCTTGCAAGCCATCTTCCCCCTGGCTTACCACCCAGTTATTGCCCCTGAGAATCTTATCCACATCAGCGCCTCTCCTTCCTCACCATGTGTTCTTTACACACTCTCCTTTCCCTTTTCAAATACCACAAACCACCTGCTCACATATTGCTGCACAAACGCCGCTCATACTCATTTACTGAACTATCTGCTGTATCTTTTTTTTTCTCTGCTTCTTGCTGCAGGTGACATCTCTCCTAACCCCCGGCCCACCCTCCATTACTGCTCATCCCACCTCCTCCTCCCAAAAACCCTTTCTAACCTAATTGCTATTCGCTGTAATCTTTTCCAGTCCCTTGAAATGTGCTCTGTGGAACGCCGATCCGTCTGCAACAAACTCACTGCTGTTCATGACCTGTTTCTCTCAACTCTCTCAACCTGCTAGCCCTCACAGAAACATGGCTCCAGCCATCTGACACCACTTCCCTTGCCGCTCCCCCCTATGGCAGCCTACATTCACCCACCCCCAGACCGAGAAACAGGGGGTGGGGGAGTTGGCTTCTTCTCTCTCCAGCCACCAGGCCTTCCCTCCTCCCCCCTCACTCATTTTCCCCTTTTTGAGGTCACCCCAAGATCGCGGTTCTGTACAGACCCCCGGCTCCCCCCCCGTTTCGGGGATCATTTTGCTGCCTGATCCCCTCCTCTCTACTGAAATCCCCATCTCTATGGGGTTTTAACATCCCTATTGATGACCCATGTTCCCTCTGCTCCCGATCCTTTCATAATCTTTCTTGGCCTCTCGCAGTTTAAAAACTCTCCCCCCAAAAGGATGGAACTCTCTTGTTTGGTTTTTCTGAAAACCGTTCCTCATTCTCTAACTTTAATAATTCTCCTTACACTCTTCTGTCACAATTTTATTTCCTTCACTATTAAAATTCTCACCCATTCGGGGGACACCCTGCCGTCCCCCATTCAGAAATATCCACCATAAACATCAGGAATTCACAGACGCCAACTGTCCATGGCCCAATCTCCTCCCTTTCCTGCCTGACCTGGTGTCCAAAAAATATAATGAAACTTTTCCCCCCCCTGAAAAATTGGGGCACCGCTCAACACCGCACCCAGGTTTTTGACCCCCACGCCATAGCACACGCTCAGATCGCCATCGCCGATTTTTCCAGATATGGGAGCGTCTGGGAGGAAGTCAAGCTCCCTGCAGACTTTTCCACTCAAATTTATGCAGGCTTATCAAACTGCCCTTACAGCCCCAAAAAAAAAATTTTCCCCTCCTCATGAAACCCTTTTCACAACAACCCTAAACGCCTGTTTGATCCCCATCACTCCCTTCTAAAGGCCTAAAGCTCGGCCCCCGGTCTTGCCTCCATGCTGAAGACCGGGCCCATAATTCAAAAAAAAAAAATTGAAAAAATCGGGCAAAAATTTCATCTCAAACCCCAAGGAAAGCCTTGGCCCCCTCCCACACATCCCCCACCCTACTCTCAGCTCTTGCCCCGACGACAGAAAAAAAATTTGTCCAGGCCCTTTTCTGTCTGCACGCCCCACCACCTGCTTAGTACCCATTCCTCCCCCCTTGCCCAGTTTTTTTCCCCAGCATATCTCTCACAAAACTGAATTTTTAACCTCTCTTTCCACTGGGATCTTCCCATTTCCTTTAAAACATGCTGTTATAACCCCCCTTACTAAAAAAGCCCATTTGGGACCCATCCTGCGTGATAACTACCGACCAGTCGTAACCTTCCCTTTTCTCTAAACTCTGGAAGTTTGGGTCTACTCTCGCCTAACCCGCTATCACTCCCTAACTCTCTTCTTGCCCTCTGAATCGGTTTTCCGCACCCTACACCCCAGGGAAACAGCTTAACTAAAGTCTCATGATCTCCTAACAGTAAATTCAGGGCAACTACTCATTGTTGCTTCTTTGGTCTCCTGCGGTTGCATTTTGTTGATCCAACTTCTCCTCAGATGTCAGCACTTTGGGCCTCCGGGGCATGCTCTCTTTGGTTCTATCTTCCCTTTCAAACCCGCTCCTTCAGTTTTCCATCTGGGTTCTACCTCCCTCCCTTTCCTCTTGCTGTCGGGGTTCCTCAGGGTACTTTCTTGGCCCTTTCCCCTCTTCTCAACTATAAGCCCCATTGGACAAACCTCACGTTTTTGGTTTCCCCAGTACCATCTCTACGCTGATGAACACAATTATACACTCCCCCCGGACATCACTTTGCTCTGCTACAAAACAAAAAAAGGTGCTGTCTGCATTTTGAATCATGTCCCCCCTGTATCTTCTAAACCTCACTAAAAATGAATTTGCTCCCAAACCTCTATAACAGACCTTTCCCTGCCCTTTCTGTCCCCAGGGGTGGACCCCCATAAATCCCGGCAGCAGGCCGCGGGCTTGGGTTATCTAGATCCGATTGTCTTTCATCCCTTTCCCAAACCCCTTTCCCGTTCCCGTCACCTGCCTCAAGAACATCTCCAGAATCGTCTTTTCTCCGTGGAAAAAACTAAACTTATTGTTGCTCTTATTATTTGTCTCGCTATGTAACTCCTTGTTATCGGTCTCCCCCTGGCAAACTCTCCCTCTCCAATCTGTCCCGACGGGGAGCAGCCCGGGGTTTTCTTTCTTTCCCGCCCCCTATACTGATGCCTTACCCTGTGTCAGTCACTGCACTGGTTGCCGCCGGATAAACTAAAAACTCACTTCCTCATAAAAGGGCTCCACCCAAAGCTGCCCTCCCTAAAAACCCCCCCTCTCCCCGTTACCACCCCCACCCGCTTCCGCTCTGCTGATGATATAGGTTACACCCTCAATCATCCCCACCTCCATGCCCGTCCCCAAGACTTCACACGTGCGGCAACCCGTTCTCTGAAAATGTACCGCGGGCGTTTGGCACATTAGAACTCCTAGTTTAAAAGGGCCCTGGAATACTCTTCTCACTCTGGCCCTTTTTAATCCTAATGCTAACACCTCACCCCCCCCACACCCTAGCGCACTCATTCATTTTCGGGCCTTTAATGTTTATAGATGTACTGTTTTTTGGGGGCGGTTCATCCGAATTCTAAAAAACAAACCCCCTTTTTGCACGGGGTGGCATTGTTAAATAGCTCTTCTTACCCCTTCGGTCTCCCCTACACCCTAATAATTTTTGCTCTTGGGCAGGGCCTCTCACTTGTGTCTCATCGTAAGTAGCTTTTCTTGTGCAATGTATTTCTTTTGTTTACCTTTCACTCCAAAATTGTAAAAAATGCTGCGGAATAGTTGGCGCTTATAAAAAAAAGATTATTTTTTATTTTATAGGAGCCTTACTGGATTTTTTGGCCTGGTGCTAAAAAAAAAAAACAGTTTCAATATGGAAAAAATAACCCCCTTTAAAGGGAATTATTGATGGTTATACTGAGTATACTGACTTCCAGGCATTTCTTGAAATGTTTAGGCCATTAAAATAAAAATTCAATGAATTACACTTTTAGTCCCATTTTTTTCATTTTCCAGGAAAGAGGGAGGGGAAGCAAAAATTTGTTTCCCCAATTTCTTCCGAGTGTGGCAAAATCCCGTATGTGGCCATAAAGTACATTTGGAACGTGTGGTTGGTATTAGAAGGGAGGGAGCGCTTCCTAATTTTTGGAGTGCAGAATAAACCTGAATTGTTAAAGGCCCTTATGCTGCATTAGCAGGCCACCCACCTCACCTCAAGTACCAGAACAGGGGAAATCCCCCAGAGATGAACCCATTTTGGAAATTTACCCCCTCAATAAAAGGTTTAAAGGGATGTGACTTTTAATCCCACAACTGTTTCATAAAATTTTGTAGAAATTGGCAGTGAAAATGAAAAAAAAAAATTTCAATGCACATTTAGTCCAAAATTTTCATTTTAACAAGGAAATCAGTAGAAAAAGCACCCAAAATTTGTTTGTGCAAAATAAAATATTTGAAAGGTTTGGTTTGTAAAGGAAAGGTGCACATCCAAAAATGGTAAAAGATTTCTAAAACTAGTAATTCATGGACGAGTGATACAGTTTAAAGCATTCTTTGATGCAGAGGCCAAGTCTATTAAGCAAATTTCACAAAAGGTGCTTGTCCTTTTTGTTTTTTTTGTAGCACACTGCACTTTTTTGTATTCATCTCATTTACTAGTGGAGGGGATTTTATTGGGGAAATGCTTCCCTAGTACAATATGGGGAACGTCAGAACCAGAAGTAAAGGGGCCCTCTCTCTGGTTCCCATAAACAAGGCTTTTTTACCCTTTTCTTGGGGGTAAAATTAACGTCCCGTCTGGTTGTACAAAGGTTAAAAAAAGAAAACGTTTTTGCTCACCATCTGCCAATGTGTACGGGAGCTTTTTGTACCCACTTTAAATTTTTGGGTGGATGAATGGCTTCAGCACCTGGTCTGACGGGCCTAACCCTGCATGTACCTATTGTAATCCATAATACAGTCAGGTTTGTGGGCGACTGTACTCGTACATCGTACAGGGGCCCGGGTAGTGCATGTGCCGTGACATGTGGACAATATAAGGACAACACTTTTATCCTTATATTTGAACAAAAGCATGTCATCATTGGATTGAGCTCTGCTTTTGCCCCTTCTGAGCAGTTGCGCAACATAGAGTTCAGGGTGTCCCACTTGATTTCTGCACACAGTGCCTCAGGCGGCTGTACGTCTGCAGCCGAGGGACTTGAAAAGTGGAATGCTGGTAAAAAAGTTATCCAACTACAAGTGATACCCTTTATCCAGCAGTGAGTGCTCCAGATCTCACTCTATCTTGCCATATATTTTTAGGGAAGGAGGTATTCTTGGTGTCCTTCCCTTCACAAACTATAAAGTTGGAGGTACTCTTACACTGCTTATTGAGTTTAATCCCTTAATGCACTCTCTTACTAGGCAGGTATTGGCTGAATTTAAGCCTGCCCCTGAATTGAATGCGGAACTCACCCACACAATCTAGGGTGCAGACCCCTGCAAATCTGGCACTAAAATGGTCTATTACGAGTGGAATTTTTAACAGGCGGTCATATGTGGGGGTCACCTTGGGATGGGCACTGTGCATTATCAGTGTAATGCCAACATTTCTGAATGTGCTCGAAGTGTGTATGAGTTATGGCATGGCAGTAAAATGGAGTACTGAGCAAATTGTCACTCAGGTACTGCCTGCTCTCCAGCTTCTTCACTGTGCAAATATGCAAAATAATGCCCCCAAAACATCATAAGCTCGGCAGCGCCTACGGGGTCCAACTGGTTTTTGATGACATGGAGTTTTGCCTAAAAAAGACTTTAAAATAGTAAATTTTGGTGACACTTGAAATGACAAAAAGGACTCCAAGAGTGGCAACAAATTCAGGGATTTGAGGTTCAAAATTTTCTGGAGTTGGATCACAAGTGTGGGGGTCTGCCTCTTCTGATATATGGGGACGTCTATGGGAGAGTCCCTCATCACCGGAGGATTCGGACAAGATGAATGTGATGAATTCATCATCCGAACCGCTGGCTGAATTGCTGTCAGAAGCCAGGAGAGCATACGCATTCTCCGCTGAGTAGCTTTTCTGGGATAATTGGGACATTACATCCTTATTTTATTAATTATGGGTTATGTAAGTGTTGGTGCTTGAACATGTTTAAAGTAGAAAATACTATGAGGGGGTGAAATATGAAGTACTTTTACACAGGTGAAGGAACTTAACTTTTTGGAGGAAAAAAATGATAAAATTAACTAACCTAACTACATTTAGTAAACAAACATATATTAAAGAATATACTACAAGTATGTTACTCTAAAAATAGCCTAATGTTATAAATTAGATGTTATAAAATAGTTGTGCAACTATTGGCACTATCATGGGTAAAAACTAAATAAAACATAAAATAAAGTTAAAAAAAAACCTGCACCAGAAGAAAAAAGCTGATCAGTATTCAGTAGACAAGGGCAGCAGGGAATAGAAGCCTAGCTAAACAACCAGTGTCTCTGATCACATCAGAGAGCACAGGTAGCCCAGCAACCACTAGATGCCAAAGCACAGAAGGAGGAAGCTGGCACAGCAGGAGCAGCTCTCGGAGAACATCCACTGGACCACCAATGGATCTAACGGGGTACTGACCACGGGAACACCAATGTGAGGTGTCAAACAGTAATGGACATTGCTCTGCATGCTGTTCTGAACCAGAATGGTGGCGTACAGCAGAGATCGTTAGTTTAAGGGGACTGCAATGGCTGCAATTGGTCCATCAGGAGCATCACTGCCCCCCTGGGCATCAAAGGAAGATGATCTGCTGTCAAGGACAGCAGCCATTTTCCCTTTATCACGGCGTCTACAGATGCCGTGATTTTTACAATTCTGGATATACCCATAGGACTATTTATGGGAATACCTTTCCAGCCAAGACATATGAGTATGTCCAATGTCGGAAAGGGGTTAAAAAAATTGTGCACTGAGACTGAGGTTGGGAGGGAGGAAGATGGACAAAGTAAAACAAAGAATCCTGACGTTTGGCTTTAGAGAAGGAAAGCTACATGCAGAAAGGCAAAGCACAAATTAGCACACAAAATATCACAGTGAGGAGAGTGATTTTTTTTTTTTTGTGGTCCATAACCCTTTTACTGATTTGACTCTTTAACAAAATTCATTTACAAAGAGCTCAGTTCAATATATTGATTCTTATAGTTGAGGACTAGCAAGATTGTGGCACGTGTAACCTGTAAGTACGTAAAGGTTTCCATCATGCCCCTCTTTCCCGTCTTTCCTCCTGTAACACATGTAAAGGTTTACCTTGCTTTTAGTGGACACTGGGCATAAGGGCAAATTGTTTTTAGAGCAGGGGAGCCCCCAAAATTTTTTAAATTTTGTACTTGCTTAGTACAGGCACGGACTGGGACGCTTGGGGATCGGTGAATCCCCCTGTGGGCCCTGAGCTGCTGGGGGCCCCCCGGGGGGCCAAGGGGCGTTCCCGGGCCCCCTTCCTGCTTCCGGTCATTGAACGCCCAGGCCCTGCGCCCCCGGTGCTCGGAAGGACCCGGGACTCCGGGGCTGCGCGGGTCCCCACGGAGGAAGGCCCACAGCGTTTGCCCCCCGCTTCCCCTGGCAGGCTAAAGGCGGTATGCCTTTAAGTTGCCAGGCGCCGGCCCTACTAGTGAATAGGCGCGCGGGATGTGAAATCACCGCGCCGCCTATGCAGGGCGGCAGTAGCCGGGGGGGAGCGACCGGGAGCGAGAGCAAGGTAAGTGGCCGTCTGTTTGTTTTTTTGGTTTTTTTAACTACCTAAAGGGGGGCCCTGACAACCCGAAGGGGGGTCCAGGGGGGACCCCCCTAAGGGGGGCCCCTGGCTACTAAGGGGGCCCCTGGGGGCCCTCACCAAAAGGGAAAGGGGCCCTTTTTGGGGGCCCTTACCTAAAGGGGGGCCTGACTCCCAAAATGGGGGGGCCCCTGGCCCCCAAAACCCCTAAAAGGGGGTGCCGGGGGCCTACCCAAAAGGGGGGGCGGCCCTTTCCCGGAAAACCCCTACAAAAGGGGGGGGGGGCCCTGGCCCAAAAACCTTCCCAAAAGGGGGGGCCCCTTTGATACCAAAGGGGGGGGGCCCTGATCCCAAAAGGGGGGGCCCCTTTAAAAGGGGGCCCCTTTTAAAAGGGGGGCCCTGGGGGGCCTTTACCAAATGGGGGGCCTGGCTACCTAATGGGGGGCCACTATTAAAAGTGGGGCCCCTGCTACCTAATGGGGGGCCCTGGCTCCCAAAAGGGGGGTCCTGACTCCCAAAAGGGGGCCCGGGTTTTAAGGGGGGGTCTGGTCCCTAAAGGGGGGCCCCCGGGTACCTAAAGGGGGACCCTGATACCTAAAGGGGGGGGTCCTGGCTCCCTAAAGGGGGCCTGATCCCAAAAAGGGGGGGCCCTGCTGTCTAAAGGGGGCCCGAATCCCTTAAATCTAAAAGGGGCCCCCTGACTATCTAAAAAACAAAAAGGGGACCCTGAACCTGCACATTAGCTATAGGGGGCCCTGATTTCCCCTGAACTAGTAAAGAGGGGCCCTATTCCAGCACATAGCAAAAAGGGAGGGCCCGGGTTTTTGCAAATAGCTAAAGGAGACCCCCCCTTTTTCCTGTTACTACCCAAAGGAACCCCCCCTTCGCCTTAAATACCTAAAAGGAGTCCTTTAATGTGTTATACTTAAAGGAGGCCCTAACTGTGTTACTCGTCAAGGGAAGCCCCAACTGCCTGTATACTACCCAAAAAGGGGGGGGCCCCAAATGCTTGAAGCTACTAAAGGGGACCCAAAAACCTACGCTTATCTAACTGGGGGAAAAAACCCCCCACAGCCAACTAAATGGGACCACCAACACTCCTATGCCTACCTAATGGGGGCCACCAAACTAATGTAAACCTATCAACTTGCCCTAATGGGGCCTGCTATCTAAAAGGGGGCTTACTTACCTACCCACCCGGGGTAGGTACCCACCAAAAATACTTGGGGCTGGTACCAAACTTTTCCCGCGGGGCTCTACCTACCTAAATAGGGCATATTAGTTACCCGGTGCCTTTCCCCCTTTGCCTGTCCCCGGTAATGTAAAATTTAGAGGGAAGCAGCCCATATTTTTAGCATTTCTCCAGGGGGTTATCCTCCCCCTGGGAAGTTTGTAAAAGGTGGACTAGGTAAAGAGATCTGGGAAAAATTTAGGTTCTAAAATTTTAGGGGAGTTGTGGCTAAAACAAGTCATCATGGCGGTGGGAACGGATGGAGAAGAAAAGGGAATAAGAAAAGATCAAGAGAGAAAAAGAATGACGCAAAACAGAGGACATCTCTGGTGGTCCTGATTTCGGGGTTATTTTTACTTCTTATTGGTCAGTGTGTATTTACTGTAAAGTGATGTGACCCGGGGGTTTTCTGTCTCTATGTGGTCTCCTTGGTGGTGTTGTAGGTTATACCTGAGTGGTGTTGACCCCTTTGTGGTTCTATATGACAGGTTTTGGGGTTTTAAAAGGGGTTAAATTTTAAAAGGGGTTTTATTCCTGGGCCTTGGGTTTAAATTTGGGGGTTTTTTTTCCCCCTATTTTTTTTTGGGGGGGGGCAAAAAATTTGGGTGGGTGGTTTTAGGGGGTTTTTGGTTTATACCCGGGTGGGGAATTTTTTCTTTTTTTTTTCCCCTTTTTTTGACCTCTATGTGGTCTCTATATGGCTGTTTGTAGGTTTTACCCGAGCTGGTGTTGACTCTTTGTGGTTCTATATGGAGGTGTTGCAGGTAATTATTTAGTGGTATTGGACCCCTATGTGGTCTCTATAGGTGGTGTTGTAGGTTTACCTGAGTGGTGTCTGCCTTATGTGTTTATATGGCAGTGTTGTAGGTTATACCCGAGCTGTTGTCTGACCTCTATGTGGTCTTTATGCAGTGTTTTAGGGTTTTAAAACCCGACTGTTGTTGACCTCTATTGGTCTTTTTTTGGCAGTGTTGGGTTTTCCCGAGCTGGTGTCTACCTCTTGGGGGTCTTAAACTGGGGTGTTGTGGTTATACCTGAGCTGTGTCTGACCATCTGTGGTATTTATGGCTGTGTTGAATTTACCCAGCTGGTGTCTGAAAATCTATGTTGGTTTCTATTGGTGTGTTGTAGTTATACCTGAGTGGTTTTTTTACCTTATGGGGGTTTTATATGGAGGTGTTGTAGGGGTTTTTACCTGAGTGATGTCGGACCTCTATGTGGGGTTTTAATGGCGGTGTTGTAGGTTTTTACAGAGTGGTATCTGACCCCTAGTGTTTTTTTATGGGGGGGTGTTGTAGGTTTACATGAGCTGGTGTCTGACCTCTATGACGCTATTTTCCCTTTTCAACCACCCAAACCTCAGTCACATTTTCTGCCAAACGCCACTCATATTATCACTTAACCATTGCTGTCCTTTTAATTCTCCTGTTCTTGACAGGGGACATTCTCCCCACCCCGGGGCCCCCCTTTCATGCTCTCCCACTCCTCCTCCTTCCTAGTAACCTGTAACTGCTTGCTATTCGCTGTCCGTCTTTGTCAGCCCCTTTTCAGTGTGCCCTATGGAACGCCCGACCCATCTGCAACAAACTCACTGCTGTTCTTTGACCTTTTTTCTCTCCAACTCCCTCAACCTGCTGGCCCTCACAGAAACATGGCTCCAGCCATCTAACACCGCTACCCTTTCCGCTTTCACCTATAGTGGCCTACACTTCACCCACACCCCTAGACCTGAGAACAGGCCGGGTGGAGGAGTCGGATTACTTCTCTCTCCAGATTGCACTTACCAGGTCATTCCCCCTGTACCCTCACTCACTTTCCCCTCTTTTGAGGTCCACAACCTCGGGACTCTTTCGGCCATTTTCCATCAGAGTCGCAGTTGTCTACAGCCCCCTGGCTCACCCGCCAATTTCTGGATCATTTTGCTGCCTGGCTCCCACACTTCCTCTCTACTGAAATATTCACTCTCATCATGGGTGATTTCAACATCCCCATTGATGACCCCGTGTCTCCTTCTGCCTCACAGTTTCTTTCACTAACCTCTTCTCTTGGCCTCTCGCAGTTTATTGACTCTCCAACCCACAAGGATGGGAACTCTCTGGATCTGGTCTTCTGTCATCTTTCCTCAATTTCTAACTTCAATAATTCTCCCTTTTGCTCTCTCTGACCACAATCTTATCTCCTCATTATCACTAATTCTCAGCCTTCCGGACAAACCTGCTCATCACACATTTCGAAATATCCGTCCCCTTAATACTCAGGAACTCACAGACACCATAAAAGTCTCACGCCCCCAATCTCCTCCCTCTCCTATCCTGACCCCGGCTGTCCAAACTTTTCAATGAAAAAATCTCACAAACCACCCTGGAATGTTGGCACCACTCAGACACGCACCACCAGAGTCAGACGCCCGCAGCCTTGGCACACGCCTCAGACTCGCTATCTGCAGCGCTGTTCCAGATGTGCTGAGCGGCTGTGGGGGAAAGTCGAAGCTACCTGCAGACTTTCTCCACTACAATTCATGCTCAGACTTTACCACACTGCCCTTCACTGTGCCAAACAAAAATATTTCACCCCTCTCATTCAACACTACACAACAACCCAAAATGCCTCTTTGACAAATTCCACTCCCTTCTAAGGCCTAGAGCTCAGGCCCCAGTCACTGACCTCTGTGTGAAGACCTGGCCACTCATTCAAAGAGAAAATTGAAAATATCCGCTAAACATATCTCAGTCCCAAGTAATACCCATCCCATCCCCTCCGCACGTCCTCTAGTCTGCTCTTCAGTCTTGAACCGAGAAGGGAAGAAAGTGTCCAGGCTTCTCCTTTCTGCACACCCCACCACCTGCTCCTCTGACCCCATTCCATCCCACCTCCTTCAGTCTATTTCTCCAGCTGTCCTCTCTCCCCTTACTGCTATCTGTAACCTCTCTCTCTCCACTGGAATCTTTCCATCTTCCTTCAAACACGCCATCATAACCCCTTTACTAAAAAAGCCCCCTCTGGACCCGTCCTGTGCTGCTAACTACCGACCAGTCTCTAACCTGCCCTTCATCTTTAAACTCCTGGAACGCTTGGTCTACTCTCGCCTAATCCGCTATTAGTGTTGAGCGATTACGTTGGCTATCGACATCGGGTGATAGTCGATAGCCGGCAACCATCGATAAGGTTTTTCGATAGTCGATCATCTCCGATGACCCTTAAAGTCTATGGGAGAGCAACAACACCTTCATTCTTACACCCAAACAGGGCTGGAGAAGCTGGAATTAACAGCCACAACAGTCAAATGGATACCTGCTACATCTTAGGCACAACACTTAGGCTATAAAAGCCACAGAAAAAAAGTCCACACCATTATATCCTGTCTTGTACCACAGCATGACCTTAAAAAGCATTTCCCACAAATTAAAAGTGCCAGGGGGCAGTATTATTTGAAACCTCTTTTTTCTTGAATGGAAATTTAAAATCCTGTCTGG
>JAODAL010072851.1:0-14956 GCA_025379985.1 Phyllomedusa bahiana | reverse complement strand
ATCCCAGGTCGCTTCTACAACATTCCCAATGTTGGTAGACTGGACTTGGATACAAATACAGATTTTTCTTCAACTCTACCCGCAAGTGTTCAAAAGATCAAAACATTGTTACCCTTTTGCTTGTCAGTGTCTGTTCTACCTAAATAGCTTGATTATTGTATCATGAGGTTATAAACAACCTGATGGGACTATTTTACTACAGTAAAGTTATCACTTAAACATGTGCTATGTATGAGGGAGTCGGAGTCGGAGGTTTGGGAAATTGAGGAGTTGGAGTCGGGGCTTCGGCGTGCCGACTCCACAGCCCTGGTTCTAACAGTAATTATTAATTAATTTATGACTGGTAAATTTATAATTAAATATACTCTCCTTGTTTTGTTATTGTAAACAAAGATATAAGTCCAGATTTATAAATTTGGTTAGACTCAAAGTCAAGGCCTCTTCTCTCAAACTGACCCCTCTCCAACAACATAGCTCAAATACAAGAAATACATAGAGTATATATAGTCAAAAAATATACAAAATCTTTATTAATCATACATTAAAAACAGACATATATCAAATAGAGGTGCGTAGAAACCAACCCTAACCAACTGCAGGCATCAATAATTCCTAAATGTGCATAAGGGTAAAGTGTCAACAGTGAAACAAAAGCGAACCAGCTCCGGAGCTTTTGAATGGCAGGCAGACCACAAGGCTTCTTTAAAACCATGAACTTTATTTCTTCTTACAAATATCCATAAAATGCTTTCGTGTAACAGCAATAACAACATGCAAGAGACCTCCAGAGCGGGCTGGTCAATGAGCTAACTGATCGACGCATTTCGGGTCACGTGACCCTTATTCATGGTACTAAGCTGCCTGGCTCTTTCCTTCTGTGCTTTGATAGGAACCTCCCCTCATGTTGATATCATGACTCTCTCATTGTTATCTAGTTATAATTTTGTGTGTATTGATACTGACATCTAATTATACTTTATTTCTGGGACGTCATGTATATCAGTGTTGTTGAATACTTAACACACCACTGCAAGAATACATAAGACTATTGGGTGAACAAACACATATCACTGCAAAAATTATATACCCAATTAAAACAATAACCTTTAATAGATATGCACTAAAATACAATAAAGTTTACCCCACCAAAAAATGATGTCTAAAGAGACAAAGGTACCATATAACTCATGATTTGGTGCTTCCAGGAGCAAATGCAGGAAAAGATCCTTGTAGAAATAAATGACAATAAACCTACACTTCCCCTAGAGACCCTACAAATTGGGGGGGCCCTTTCGCCCCAAAAAAGGGGGGCCCCCACCAAAAAAATCTTAGCCCTAACAGACACCCTAACAAAAAAAAAAACAATAACATCCAATATTTCCAAAATGCCCCCAAAGAAAAAAACCCCGAGGGCTTTTCCCCCTAAAAAATAAAAAGGGTTTCACCCGGGGGATCAAAAATGCAAAAAGTTTTTTTGATAAACACGAAAATGATGATGCCTGGAAACAGATGATTTTTTTAGTCCCATATCTTTTAAAAGGGTTATTTTTTTAATTGGGTATTTTTTTTTGGCAGTGTTTATGTGTTTTTGAATACTTACTAAAATTTTTTTAAAATCTGAATTTTAATTAAATTTTTGGGTTTTCCTATTACAAAAAGTTTCGGTTACATTTTTAACCTTATGCAAATTTAGGAATTATTGATGCCTGCATTTTAATTAGGGGGGGGTTTTTTAACGCACCCTATTTGATATATGCCCCCTGTTTTTTAAATGTATGATTAATAAAAATTTTTTTATATTTTTTGACTATAATTTTCCAAAAGGGCATCTCCTTTGGGGCAAAAATCCGGTCAATGGTAATGACCCCCTACTGGAGGCCCTTGCCTCCTCATTGGTTTCTGTATCCCCCTTTCAACGTGGATAAAAAGGAATACCTGAAATATACCAAAAAACCTTCCCGGGGTCTAGTTTAAATTATACTTGGAATGTTTTTTTGCCGATTTGAAAATTTCGCGGGCCCTCTTTTGGGGTATTTTTAAAAATTTTGGGTTTTAATTAACCGAAACTGCGTTTCATGTATATAAAAAAAACACTTTTTCTTTTTTTCATCTGACCTGATAATTTATTTTTATAACCTGAAATGCCTACTTTTTTTTAAATTTTTAACAAATTTTTAATAATCCCCCCACGAATTTAAAGGGGGCTTTAGGACCCTCTGCAACAACAGCCCCCAATTGGCAAAAAATTTTGGGGAAAGTTTTTTATATTGCTTAAAGGGGGCCCTCCCTTTTTAAAAAAAAACGTGAAAAACATTTTTCCTTATTTTACACTATTTCCCCAAAAAGTTAGGGGAAAATTTGGCTTTTGGTTGCAATTTCGGGGTAACATCCCTTTTCTTGAAAATTTTTTTTTTAAAGAACAAAATTTCAACCATCCCTTACTTTAGAATGCCATGTCCAACGTTCAAATTTTTTCAGTCATTTTTTGCAAAATTTTGGGCTGATCTCTACCAAGGAACTTAATGGAAAAAAATTTCAAAACCCGGTTTTTAATCCCGAGCCCACCCAATAAATTAAGGGATCCTTTTAAAATTGGGTTTTTAAAACAGCCCTCCTCATCTTGTTTTTTACATTTTGACATCATGATACCAACAACCCCTTTAAAAATTTAAAATCCCCATTTACCTCACCATTGCGAGATTTCCCAAGCAGGATGCTTCAGACAGAATTGCCCTTAGAGTGCCCATCAGCATTAAACAGAAAACCTGGGAAGATCACAGAACGGCAAAAAAAGGGACATCCTTTTTGACCCCCATAACCGGGTGTTGACCGTTTAAATTGTAAGAATCCCCCCAGGGAAAACGGGATGGATAAAATGCTTAACACACTCCGGGCAGTTTAAAAGGGAGGTGAGAGGCAATCAAGGGGTTAAACGTCAGACCATTCGTAACTGTTTCCCTCCAGAGGGGGCCCTGCTTTGCTAAACAACCTACCTGACCAAAATCACCGGGCACAGGAAATCATTGTCTTGCAGGGGCCACGGAGCACCTAGCTGGAAAAAGGGGACCAGTGGTCCTCACCCGCTGAAACCAGTAAATAAAAGGGTCTTTTCAACTCTGAGCAAAAATTAAGGGGCCACCAACGGGGGCGGGAAACTGGGGGGAGAGCCCCATGTATTGGGCCATGGTAAAAAAAAGGGAAAAAAAAAAAAAAAAAAAAAAAAAAAAAAAAAACCCTTGCCGTCACCCTCAGCACGCAGACCACCGATATAGACTGTTACGAATCCTGAATGACTTTTTGGTTTGCCTCTCACCTCCCTTAAAAAGTGCCCGTAGTTTTTTGTGGGCAAATTTATAATCCGGTTCCCCGGGGCATTGTTTACAATTAAGCCAAATATCGAGACAAACCCAGGAAGTCTTTTACAAAGAGGGGTTTTTAAAAAAGTTATTAAAAAAACAACCCCAAACCCCCTAAAAAAAAAAAAAAGATCTAATGCTCACCAATCTCGCTGTCGCTGTTCCAATGGTGCTTTGGTGTCCCATGCCCGGGCCTCAACCCGTAATTTTCCCATTGGGTTTTTTTTGTGGCCATGAGCTTATCATTGGCCTCTATAGTTTTGTGGGGTTTTAAATGTGAGGAAAATTTTTCTGTAATTTGTCTCGTGGGGACATGAAACATTAATCAGGATGTCACTGCTCGGTGACTGGTGGAAGACACTGGAGCTTCAGCAACACTAGAGCGGCAGCAGCAGGATAGCTAAGTACAAGTACATTTTTTTTTATTTTTATTTTTAAAGCAATTCAGAGGAATAGGAGGTTTTCCAGACATCTCTGAAAACCCCTTTAAAGGAAATGCATGTGTTTTGCAACTTCTTTTATTGCTCAAATGCATCTTCAATAAAAAAATGAAGCAACTTTGCAAACAATTTAAATTTTAAAACCCTAAACAAATATAGAAAAAAAAGATGGAAGAGTAATGGATGGGAAACGATCTGCTTTGGGGCTTATTTGTAAAAAATTTTAACCATAGGGACACACATCTGCAATGGAACCATATGCACAAAACAGTAAAATATATAATAAATACTTTGTAAAAATTTGTTTTTGTTTTTAAAGGTGCTTTAAAAAAATTAAAAAAAAGAGGGTTGCAAAGTTTATACTTTAAGGGGAACATGTCAGGTCATTTATCCTTCCCTATTTAAGAGCAGCATGTGATAGATTAAAAGAAGCCAAGCTCTGTGGTATATAGGGCTAGATGATTTGGAGCACAATTTTTCACAGAGTCACAGGCAGCTTCAGATTCACACTGCCTTGTCGGGCTGTGGGTGGTTCTATAGCAGGGATAACCATATTCTGCTCCTCTATAAGAAGCTGAGCATTACAAAGAAATAAGTGCAGGAGCTTTAGTCTGTACTAAACAAAAGCTACAGAACTCAAAGGAGTGAATACAAGTGCTTATCAAAGATAAGTAATCTAATCTTCTTAGAGATAAATACTTCTCTGTCCAACCATGGTGAAGTCACTCCCTGCCCTCTGCCTAATCAGAAAGGGAGAGTAACCAAGAAACCCGTGTAAAGGGCAATAAAACTTTTCTCTCCTGACCAAGCAATATCAAAAGAACAATGTATTTGGAAAAAAATCTTGATTTACCATTCCCAACATGTTAAAAGCTAATCTTTTTAGTGAGAAACCCCCTTTTAAGAGGTCGTAAAGTCCTGTTACCTGCCCAAATACATGACTGACAGCTTTTCCCGCATCAGTATGTGTATATAAAAAAACGGAAAAACACATTTTTAGGGATGGGGGTCAGCAGAAACTTTTGTTTCCCTTTTAACTTTTTCTATGAGAAATTAGTGCCCAAAGTTTTTTCTCTCAAATAACACCCCGGCCCCAAAAGGTACAAAATCACCTGACCAAAACTCTTAGGCCATGTTTACCACGGCTTATTCTGGGACGTAAATTTAGTCCGTAATTACGCGCCGAAGTGGGGCCAAAATTTCGGGCTGAATCCGTCCCAAAACTACGGTAATGCCCCAGTTCTCATAAAACTATGGATTACGTTTTCTCTCCCTCCGGGAAATACGCAGAGGGGGGGGATAAATGACATGTCACTTTCTAAACGGGGGAAAACCGCCCTAGCAAAGATTGTCTTGGGGGGGCGAATTTTCCGGGGCCCCGGCCCCACACGGCGAATTTGGGGGCGGAAAATTTCGCCCCGCAGTTAAGCCGTGTGAACATTTTCCTTAGGGCCGGTTCAACCGGCTTATTCAAGCTAAATTGCGGACCATTTCGCCCGCAATTACGGCTTGAATAAGGGCGCGCCTGCCGGGGCCCCCTAGACTTTCATTATCCACCCGGGGCGTAACCCGCCGGGATAATTTTTCATGTCACTTTTCTCCCCCCCAGGGGGATTCACCGAGCGGGTAGGGGGGAGACGGAAAACCACAGTTCTCAATGAGAACTGTTTATTACCGGTTTAATGGCTGGGACGGTTTTCCCCCCCCATTTTTTGGCAGCGCAGTACGGCTGAAAACCCGTGCCCAAAATAAGCCGTGTTTGGAAAGGGGCCCCTTTTCCCCCAAGTGTCTTGCAGCTAAACCCCAAAAGAAAGCTGGAACGGGTGACCCAACCTACAAAAAAATTTTTACTAAAAAATCTTATATCAACAAGGATTTTGTCCTATTTTCACGGGCAAAATTAAAACCCCTTTTAAAAAAACATAATTTTTTACAAAAATCATCTAAAATTAAAATTTCCCCAAAAACCCCCTTATATACTCCCACAAACACACCTAAATGTTTACAGCATACTAAAAAACCATCCATCAGGGGAGTAATGCCCTGAAAAAGGGGCCCGGCCCCGCTTTAATGACAATAATATCACCGTATACTATATTACAATTTTTTTAAAATCACAGCTATCCCCAACGCTTTTCCCCCCTTTAAATTTTTTGGGTTCACCGGGGGGATTCAAAAAAAAACTCCTCTCCTGGGGGGAAAAAAAATTTTCGCTATATAAAACCCGAAATATACAATCTATTTTATGACGGATATATCACCGCTAGGGGTTGAAAAAAAAAAGGATACTTACCCTTAAAAAGCTGCCGGGGTATAAAGTAAATAATCCCGCACCCCCTTTGGAAATGCTGGCACCCGGGATGAAGGGATACAGAATGATTCATTTCTGCCCCCCTTAAATACCTTATTTGGGCCCCTTTTTGATGTATAACAAAAACCCCCCTTTAACACTTCAGTATTAATGTATATTTTTTTTATACCAATTCCCCGGGTTTTCTACTTAACATGTCCCACATACCCCCCGGGCCTTTACTCAGCCCTGGCTTTCCCGGGAAAGGGTTTACTGCTTTATGACCAAACTAGATAAAAAGTCATTTCCGATTCACTTCGGGGGAAAGCAACACAAACGCTTGTACAAAAGCCCCTTTATTTTTAAAGGGCGAAAGTCCGGGTTTAAAAAGGGGAAACCCTTCTGCGCATGCCCCGGAGGGGGGCCCCGGGAAAATGCGCGCAATCAAAAATCCCAAAAACTAAAGCGCCGAAACATATTACATCCCCTCTCATTTAAAAAGGGCCAAAACTGGCACTTCCGGTCAGCCCACCAAAAACCCAAAAAACCACATAAAAAGGGGGCTCCCGAGGTTTTATCAACTTTATACCTGGCAGCTTCAAGCTAAGTATCACTTTTTTATCCCCACCCATACCGGTAAATTTATGTCTTAGATAATTGTATATGCGTTGTAAAAGGGGTTATTCTTTTTTCCACAGCGAAAAAGGGGTTTTTTTTGAACCCCCCTGATAAAACCCAAAATTACAGGGGGGGAAACGCTTTTTTGGGATAGCTGTGTTTTTAAAAAATTTTGGTAAATATAGAATAAAGGGTGATTTTTTAACGGGAAATTTAAAGCGGAAGCCCCCCCCCTTTTTTTAATCGGGCGTTTAAAACCTCCCCCCGGGGATGGAAATATTTTGGGTTATGCTGAAATCATTTAGGGTGTTTTTTGTGGTAGAAAATTTTGGGGGTTTTTTGGGAAGTATAATTTTAGATGTTTTAAAGTAAAAAATTTTATGTTTTTAAACAGGGATTAAATTTTGCAGTGTTTTTATAGGAAAAAACCCTTTTGGTTGTTTTTTTAAGATTTTTTGTAATTTCAATTAATGGGCATTTTCCCTAAGGGGGCCCTTGGGGGGAAAAAGGGGAAAGGGCGAACTGACAAGGCGGTTTTTTCAGACGTTGATTTGGAGTCTGATAAAAGTGATCTTTCTTACCTAAGAGTTTTATTAAAACAACTATATACAGCTTATCTAGCTAATATTAAAATTCCGGGTGGGAGGCACAAACAAAAGAAATTATATTAAAATAAAAGCATTAAAACCTAGTGGACTTAAAATTTTATATAAAAACCTGCTACTAACCCACAGTCGGGAATCCTTGTTGGTGAGTGGGAAACAAAACTTATAGAAACTCGGTACACTTATGAAAAACCCTACTTAAAGAGGAAAATAAAAACATTAGAAAGTACCTCTACAACCCCTAAAAAAAAACTTGATAGAACAGCACCCAAAAACTCAGAGGGGACCCCAGATTTTATTTAGGAAGAACAAAGTTTAAAAAAATTTTTATAAAGAAAATTAGACAGGACTGAAGGCACGAAAAACGCAAAATTTAAATTTTTGAGGGACCTCCGGGAAATTTTTTTCAAGGGAAAGGGGGGGAAAGTTTTTAAAATTTTTCCCCCAAAAAAACCAAACCTTTTTACCCCTGGGGAAAATTTTCTATCATTTTTGACGCAGAATCCTCTTTATAACAAATTTTCACAAACTTTCTGTTAGGCCCAAAAGGGGGAAAAGAACAAGAGGAAACTCGAGCTAGAAAAGGGGGTCCTGGGCCAAAAACCCCAGGGGGAAGGGGGAAAGTGCATATGGGACTATTATGCCCCCTTTCATCCTCTGGCTAATTCCCAACACACCTCCTTTTTTAGAGGTGAAGGAGGGCCCCGCGCCCGGGGGCCTGAAAAACCCGCCCAGAAATAACAAAAATCAGACCCAACATCAGAAAATTTAAAAATCTTACAATAGGCATTTGAATAACGGGGGAAATTACAGATTTTTACAGAGGGGTCTCCCCTTTTTTTTTGTGCCCCCCCAATAAGTTTATTTGTTTAATTTTCTTGGACCAAAAAACACCTGTTTGGGGCAAAGGGGCCCCAAGGGGCATACATTTTTTAAAAATTAAAGATCAAATTGAAGGGCCAGCAATTGGGTTTTTAAAACAGCACAGGTTTTAAGGGGGGTTATCCCCAATCCTTGGGTTCCGAGGGAAAGGAGGGGGGAAAAAAATTAAAAAAGGGGGTAAAAACAAAATTAAACTTAAAATTTTGGAAAAAAATTCCCCCCCGAGTCAGTTAGATACACTTTGAAATTGATCTTTTTTTGCAAATAGTCTCTAAAGAACTCCCGTAGTTTGATTGAACAGAGGCCCCTTTTCCCCATAATAATCAAAAGAAAGGGGATGAAAACTGGGGAGCATTTTCAGAAACGGGAAAGGGGGGACAAACTATAATTTTTAAACCCCTCCGATAAGGGGGGAATTTTTTGTTATTTTAAATCATGAAAAGTATAAAACAGATGGGGGCCAAAGGGGATCTTCTTGGGGAAAAAAAGGAAATTATAAATATTCTACCCACGGGCCCCGACAGCAAACTTTTTAATGAAACTGGAGAAGTTACTTTTGGAGGGCTTAGAGAGGGGTTTTTAAAAACCCCCACACACGGAATTTAAATTCTTGATCCATCTAACCCTTTCAAATCCCTTTAACATTTTATTCGACCCCAAAAAGATTTCAAAAGGGGCGGCACCCCACTAAAAGGTAGACCCAATGGTCTCAGGGTAGGATCAATTCCCAAAAAACGTGGGGATTTTATAGACAATATTTTACAGGTTTTTTTGTAAACATTGCCATCTTACATAAAAAGAAAACTTCGGATTTACTTCGCAGGGGCTGGAAGGGATTACAGTCAATAAAGAAAATATTTTTGGGGTTTATAATGTAGAAAGTTTATATATAAATCCCACATGAAAATTGGGGATTCAAAAACAAAATGAAAAATTTTTTTTTCCACAAGAAGTATAGAATTTCCCGGCTCACAATGCCTTTGTCAACAGGGCTACTGGAAATCGTGTTGAACCATAAATTTTTTTGTCTTCTGTAACAAAAACCCCCCTTCCCCCCAGCTCAGGGCCAAACCCCAAATGGGGATTCCTGTGCCCCCGTTTTTTGGGGAATCTTTCCTGGGCCCGGTGGGAGGCCCCCTTGGTATCCCAACCGGGGGGACGATTTAAGGCCCCCCCCAGTTTTATCTGGGGGGGGGGTTTCATTATGACATCTTCGTCCCCTGGGAAGGTGCAAAGGGGGTGATTTTGAGGAGTTTTTTTTGCACAGCTCAATAAAAACGAGATTTGGGATGAAATTTAAAAATTTTAAGTGCAAGAGAATTGTTTACCCTTCTTGGATGTCCTTATTATTAAAAGATCGGAATTGGGAATATCCTTTTTGGTTTTTGTATAGGAAAACCCCCAGCAACCAACAGCTTTGCTACAAATTGGGAAAAATTATCTTTCCCTTTCCCCCGTAAGGGGAAGGAAAAACCCAAGGGGCAATTCCTGAAAAAAGTTAAAGGGGAAAATGCTTTCCGAGATGAGGACTTTAGGAACGTCAGGTATATTGGAGGGAAAATTTCTTAGTCAGGATATCCCCAGGGGGTTTTGGGGAAACAAACCCCCAAGGCATGCACAAAAAAAATAGGGGAAAACATTTTCTACAGGGTAAAAACCCCGGAAAGGTTTAAAAATGACAATTTAAAACCCCGGGGTAATTTTCCCAACTTTTTGGGCGATAGAAAAACTGACTTGTTTAAAAATCCTCAAAAAATATTGGGGGAAAATGAGGGTTGGGCCAGGATCTAGAGGATACCTCCCCGCTACCCCCTTTTTAAACCTTTTCGAAGGGTAAAATTTCCCTTAAAGATAGACTGGAATTTTCCCTAGTCATTATACACCAAACCCCCTCAAGGTACTTGGCTTGAAAGGAAAAACCCATGGGTATGTTTAAATGTGGGCAGAGATGTGTAGCCTGGCCCCCAAAATACAACAAAATAAAACCTTTACAAGTGCCCCAAATTTAAAAAAAAATTCTTTATTTCCCTGATTTTGCCCAAATTTTAGGAAAAGAAGGATTTGTCTACATTTGCATAAAGTCCCTGCCCCCTGAATTATATTGGAAAAACAAAGAAACATTAAAAGGAGGGTGGGAGAACATCTGGGGGGCATACGTAATAGAAGAGACACGCCAGAAAACTCGACATGTTTGGGAAAATCATAATTTGGGGAAAAGGGGTCTTTTGCGTTTTTTTATCATGGAGGGAAATGAAAACCCTCTCCAAGAGAGGAGAATGGGGAAAGAGGGAAATTTTGGGGTAAAAGGGGCCCCTGGATCACCGTAAAGGAATCAGTTTATCCCAAAGGGCCTTAAAGAGAAAATTTTCAAAATTTTGGGTGTTTTAAATTTGTAGACTCATCTTGGGTCTGTTTTTTTTTCTGCCTGTTTTTGTTCGGGACCTTTTCCCTGGGGGCCAATATTGATTTTTTCAAAGCTGACCCGTATTTTAATTTTCATTATTATATCATTACATTTTTTTTATTACCCTTCATTGAATTTACTTATAGCCTGATAATCTATGTCAGCTTAAAAACAAAGAAAATTTTTTTACCCCGAATTTAAATTTTACCCTGAATTAAATTTCCCATGTTAAAAACTCTAGGGGGTCCCTTACCAGACGGGGCCCCTTTTTTTAAAATTTGGGGGTGCTTACAGCAATTGGGGGGTCTGTGGGAAGGGGTCGTGTGCGCGGTTTGACCTTAGTAAGGGAAATTTAAATTTTGGGTGCCGGTTTTATGGGGTTTGGGTTTTTTGGTGGGGCTGACCGGGAAATGCATGTTTGTCTTTTTAAATGAGGGCGATGTAATATTTCCCGGGGCTGAAGTTATGCCCCCGGGTTTTGATTGGGGCAAAATTTTGCCCCTTGGGACTTTTCCCCCGGGACAAGCGCAGAACGTTTTCTTAAAACGCCGGACCCCGCCGTGATAATAAAGGGGCTTCTGTACAAGCGGGGGTTTGTTTTCTTTTCGCAGAAGTGAATCGGAAATGACATTTTAAAATTTGTTTTTTCCGGTTCAAATTTTGCCCAGTACAACTTTCCGGGAAAAACCAGACCCGAGTAAAGGCAGGGGGGATATTTTTTCAAAAATTTTTTTAGAACCCCGGGAATAGGGATAAAAAAAATATTAAAATTTAAAACTTTAAGTGTTAAAGGGGGTTTATTTTTAACAAACTAAAGGGGGCCCCCAAATAAGGTATTTAAGGGAGGCAGAAAAAAGAATTTAATTTTTTTTAACCCCTTTTATCCTTGGGGGCCAGCATTTTTCCCAAAAGGGGGTGCGAGGGGAAAATTTTCAAATTTTTTACCTGGCAGCTTCTAAAACTAAGTATCACTTTTTCTATCTCACCCATACGGGATATATCCGTCATAGATAGGGTTGTATATGCGTTGTAAAATAGCGTATTCTTATTCCCAGCGAGAGGAATTTTTTTAATTTCCCCCAGAACCCAAAATTTTCATGGGGGGAAAAAGCGTTGGGATAGCTGTGATTTAAAAAATTGAATACAATATCAGTGTTTTTAACTGCATTAAAGCGGGGGCCCGCCCTTTATCGGGCCCATTACCCAATGGATGGGTGAATTTTTTTATGCCTTTTTATCATTTAAAGGGGTGTTGTGGGGGGGTAATATTTGGGTTTAGGAAGTATTTAAATTTTTTTTGATTTAGTAAAAATTATGTTTTTTAAAAGGGATTTTTTTTAATTTTTTTCAGTGATATACCAACCTACAATTTAAAACTGGGTTTTGCAGTGGTTTTTCCATGTCTTTTGGGTTGCAGGGACCTTTCATTTTGCATAACAAAAAACTTTCTACTTTAAATTAAAATAACAAAAACTGCTTTTGCGCCTTTTTAAATGTGGGAAAGCATAGTCCCAGGAAACAAGATGAGCTTAAAAAAATTTTTTTTCGCGTGAAAATGAAAAAAGTTTTAAGGGGCGAAATTTGCGTAAAACGAAAACCCCGGGAAGCTTTTCCTTGGGTATTTGTTCATTACAGACAATAGCCATTATGTGCAGAAATAAAAAAAATTTAAAAAAAATTTATGCTGTATATTGGTTTCCCGCCCGATTTTTCTTTGTTTTTTTTGGGCTGTAGATTCCCTCATGTCGCATTATCCTACTGTGCCTCTACAACTTCTGATGCGTTTCAGAGATTTTTCTCGGTCATTTCCCAACAGTTTTTTAAATAGTTATAAAAACTCCCTTTTTTTGTTTTGGGAAGGGGAACAGCGGGGGTGGAAAAAAAAAAAAAAATTCCCCCCATTGTGGTTTTCACTTCATTCCACTTTTACTTCCCTAAAAAAAATAACCCCTTTTTTCTTTTTAATAGAGGGTAAAGAACACATTGCCTTTTTTATGACAATCCTATGTTATTTAGTGACATTTTGGGCAGTTGTTAGGGCAAACACTGTGTGTGTTCTAACAACAAGCTTAGTGTACAGATAGCCCTGAGTTGCCTTCTAGGTCCTCAAACAGAATGTACAACGATTCCAAGTCCCCAGTCCGAAACACTGCAAAATGTAGTGACCTAATAAAATGAAGAAAGTTCTTTTTTCATTGTGCCATTTTCCCTCTTGATTCTGACTGTGAAAACTATTAGCTTGCTAAGCACCTGCTTCAGGATGGCACAAGCTACCTGTGCAGAACTTATTCTACAACGCTTTAAAAACATACTACTGTAAAATAAGGGTCCTTCAACCAATGCTTTGTTTTTTGTTCATGTGAAAATGGTACTTTAACATATAACACAGTATAGCCATAGAAGCATATATTTGTGTACTGTGTAAAAAGGTACCCCGATGGATACCGTGACCTAGCCGTGGCTGGCCCATAGACATCAATAGAAGAAATGTACTGTTGTCCTTTTTGGACTATGTCTGCTTTATTTGCCAAACCTATCATATTTTTGGGACTATAAGACGCATTTTTCTTTCCCCTAAATTAGTCTGAATGCGCTCTTTTTGGCCGGCAGGAGGGTGAGGAGGAGCATCACTCCTCCGTCCAATCACCACCCCAAATGTAATTGCAGGGAGGGGGATCGGTTGCCATGGCAGCAGGAAGCCTCATGCAGGCTTCCGCAGCTGCCATGTATGTCCACCTTGCCTATGGCAGGCTGTAATAGGTAATTAATGAAAATTCTATGTACAGCAATACAATAGTACTGCTGTATATAGGACAAAGCATTTTGCCCCCTAGTGGTCAAGAACCCTAGAGGGACTAAGGGCCACCTGTATGAAAACTGTTTAGGTCTAAAGCTCACTTTTTTTCCCATAGTAACCTGTGGGCAAAAAAGTGAGTTTTAGACCTAAACAGTTTTCATACATGTGGCCCTCAGTATTAAATTAAAAAAAAGAAATAAATATTAAAGTTTAATTCATCCACTTTTACCACTTTACAAATAAAAAGTTACATATAATTGGTATCACCACATACGTAAAAGTCCAATAAATTAAAATATAACATCATTTATCCTGTATACTGTACAGCATAGAAGAAGAAAAAATCCAAACGCCAAAATTTTGGGGTTTTTGGGTTATTTCATATACCCCAAAAATTGGAATAAGAAGTTTTCAAAAAGTCGCATCTGTCCCAAAATGGTACCAATAAAAATTACACTTCAGCCCAGACTTTTTGCTTTTTTTTCTCCTCAAAAACCTAAATGCGGTTTATAGTCCGAAAAACACGATACATGTTTTTTTTTGTAACTGGACACAATAGCGTAGTCTACAGCCATTTTGTATCTGGCACAGATAGTATGTACATTCGGAAAACAGCATAGTCCGAATAAGGCTATGTTTTCTTTATTGTTCAATAAGGCTCCGCTATGGTATATGTTGTGGTACCATTTTTCATGGTATCCGACAAATACCGTTGATTGAAAACAATACGCCATATAAACACACCTTGAGCCCCATAATATCTGCTTTAAAGCATAGTTGCCAACTTTTGAAAATGAAAAAGCAGGAGATATTTGCATGGCCACACCCATCTTGACGGTATGCCACGCCCCTTCAAAAAGCCACACCTACTCCACCTAACTGCATAACGGCTTTGGAAGAAAGCCAGGTAGATGCCCTTATAGCCAGGTAGTAGCCCCCCATAACCAGGTAGTGCCCCTTACAGGCAGGTAGATGCCCTCTCTGTAGCCAGGTAGAGCCAAATTTTGTAAGCCAATGTAGAATGCCCCCCATTTGTTAGCCAGGTAGATGGCCCCCCATTGTTGCCAGGTAGTGCCCCATTGTTTGCCAGTTAGTGCCCCCATCCGTTTGCCAGGTAGTGCCCCCTCTGTTGCCAGGTAGATGCCCCCATTTGCTTTCCAGGTAGTGCCCCTCTGTTGCCAGGTAGATGCCCCCATTGTTAGCCAGGTAGTGCCCCATCTTAGCTAGGTAGTGCCCCCTCTTACAGCCAGGTAGTGCCCCCATTGTTTGCCAGTAGTGCCCCATTGTTGCCAGGTAGTGCCCCCATGTTTCCAGGTAGTGCCCCCTTTTTTGCCAGGTAGTGCCCCCATTGTTTACCAGGTAGTGCCCCCTTACAGCCAGGTACTGCCCCCTTGTAGCCAGGTAGTGCCCCCATTGTTGCCAGGTAGTACCCCTTTGTAGCCAGGTAGTGCCCCATGTTAGCCAAAGGTTATGCCCTGTTGCCCAGGTAGTGCCCCCCCATTTGTTTTGCAGGTAGCCCCCCCCTTGTAAACCAGGGGGTTTCCCCCAATTTGGGGAGGCCCCC
>JAODAL010072850.1:0-14956 GCA_025379985.1 Phyllomedusa bahiana | reverse complement strand
GACCCCTCGGTCCGAGACTATATGGGGGGGCGCCATGTAGCCAAAAATATGTTGAAAAAATATGGGCCAAAGTAGCAGAGGTTAAACCTGGCAGAGGAACGAAATGGGACATCTTGGAAAAGCGATCCGTGACTACCCAGATCATGGTATTACCGAAGGAAGGCGGGAGGTCAGTAATAAAGTCCATTGCCATGTGGGTCCAAGGGCAATCGGGAATAGGCAGTGGCTGCAGCAGACCTGTCGGCTTGAGATGGGAAAATTTGTTGCGAGCACAAGAAGTGCACGACTCCACGAATTCGCGAACGTCTTTGGCCAGACGGGGCCACCAATAAAAAACGGAAAATAAGAGAGCAGGATTTTCTTCCCCCCAGGTGCCCAGCCATACAGAGCAATGACCCCACGACAATATCCCTCTTCCGTAGAGCCAGACGAATGTATGTCTTGCCAGGAGGAATTCGTTGCAGGTCTATGGGCGCAGCAGAAATAAGCTGTTCAGGAGGGATAATATGCTGTGGAGCGGGTTTGTCCTCAATCACGTCAGAGGCACGGGAGAGGGCGTCGGCCTTGACATATTTCTCCACAGGGCGGAAGTGAATTAGAAGATTGAACCGGGAGAAGAAGAGGGTCCATTGAGCTTGGCGCGGATTTAGATGTTGGGCTGACTGGAAATATAGCAGGTTTTTATGGTCAGTGTAGATATTGACTGAGTGACGAGCTCCCTCCAACAGATAGCGCCATTCCTCCAAAGCCAGCTTGAGGGCCAGCAATTCCCGGGTCACCAAGAAGTAGTTCCTCCCCTGCGGCCGAGAAGGTTTGGAAAAAACCCGCATTGAGGGTCTTCCTTTGGGCCCTTTTTGAGTAAACACAGCCCCGGCTCCCACCAAGGAGGCATTGACCTCTAGAAAGAATGGTTTCTCCGTATCTGGCCGGAGAATACGGGTGCAGAGGAAAAGGCCGACTTTAACTTAGAAAAGGCTTCTTCTGCCGAAGGCGGCCAGAGCTTCGGATTAGCGTTCTTCTTGATTAGCGCCACTAGAGGTGATACCAGCGAGGAGAAATGTGGGATGAACTGTCTATAATAATGGGCAAATCCCAAAAACCTTTGTATGGCTCAGAGACCCACAGGTTGTGGCCACTGTAGAACGGCCGACAATTTCGCTGGGTCCATCTGTAGGCCCCTATCGGAAATGATGTAGCTGAGGAATGGAAGACTTTTCTAGTGGAACAGACATTTTTCGGGCTTGGCATAGAGGCAGTTAGCCCTTAAACGTTTGAGGACCTGTCGCACATGGACTTGATGGGATTCAAGATAAGCAGAGAACAGCAGTATGTCATCCAGGTAACGACTAAAACAAAGGTACAGAAGATCCCTGAATATGTCGTTGACAAATTCTTGGAAGAAAGGCAGGTGCGTTGCAGAGTCCGAAGGGCATGACAAGGTACTCGAAGTGCCCGTCGCGGGTATTGAAGGCAGTCTTCCATTCATCACCTTCACGAATCCGCATGAGGTTGTAAGCCCTTCGCAGATCCAATTTAGTGAATATCTTGGCTCCCTGAAGCCGGTCAAAAAGTTCCGTGATCAAAGGCAGTGGGTAGCGGTTCTTTACGGTAATTTTGTTGAGTCCCCAGTAGTCAATGCAAGGACGTAGGGAACCATCCTTCTTTGTAACGAAAAAGACCCGGCCCCAGCAGGAGGGAGGGCTTGCGTATTTAAATCCCTTCTGGAGATTCTCCTTGATGTAGGCAGACATGGCCAAGGTCTCTGGTACCGACAGTGGGTAAACCCTGCCCCGTGGAGGAGACATCCCGGGCAGAAGGTCAATAGGGTAGTCATAGGGGCAATGAGGAGGCAATGTCTTAGCTTGCTTCTCAGAGAAAACGTCCGCAAACTCTTGATACGGAGCGGGAAGGCCCGCCATAGGCTTAGACGGTACAGAAGGAGAAGCGGAAAGCACTGGGCAAGGTGCCACCAGACAGTGAGACTGACACTCTGGCCCCCAACGCAAAACTTCGCCTGTCTGCCAGTTGAGCACGGGAGCATGACGCTGCAGCCATGGAAGACCCAGAAGAACGGACGAAGAAGACCGGGGTAGCACGTAAAACGCAAGTCTCTACTTATACAGTGCCCCCACTTGAAGGAACAGAGGTTCTGTGCGGAACCGGACTGGATCACTGAGGATCTCCACACTGACAGAGGAATGACAGGGTTTTCTCCAGGCGACCACAGCGAGGTTATGCTGGGACCTAAGGCAGCATCCAGGAAATTTCCAGCCAAACCCAGAGTCCGGGAAAGCAAAGCTTGAACCCGGATACCTGATCCAGTGCCAAGTAGAACGGGTATGGTCAAACGAGGAAGGCCTTGCTCTCACTTGGGGACGCCTCTCCCACGTATCCTAGTGCGGGGCGTTTCCCGAATGCTGAGGACAAAGTGGGCAGCCCCAGTGGAAATGTTCGGGGCTGGCATAATAGAGGCATAGTTTTCTTCACGCTGCCGGTTCAGCTCTTGTGGAGTCAAGTGAGCTCTGTCCACTTGCATGGGTTCCTCCGTAACAGGCAGGGAGGACAACTGTGGTGGCCTCGGGAAATACAGGGGGCAGGCGGGAAACCAACAAACCCCTGGCAGGTTCCCCGTTCCTGGCGTAGTCTTCTCGCCGTTCAAAAAAATGGATATCGATCTGAGTGGCCAAAAGGATTGGGTCACTCAAGAGGAAGGCGGATCAACGGTAATAAGGCATCCTTGATCCTGCTAAAAGGGGCCCTTTCTTGAAGTGGCGGCTAACCGCGCATCGTTCCATAACAGTTCCAAGGCCAGAGTGCGGAACTGTACCACGTAGTTGCCCACCGAGGAGTCACCTTGACGCAGATTAAGCAAGACGATTTCAGCAGAAGAGGCTCGGGCAGGTTCCTCACAACACCTGCGAACTCGGTGAGGAAGGCACGGGGGTAGCCGTGACTGGATCGTCTCTGTCTCACAGAGGGGTAGCCCAGGCCACAGTTTTCCCGGAAAGAAGGCTGACCATGAATGCGACCTTCGACCTTTCCATAGGGAATTGGGTCCCCAATAACTCGAAGTGCAGGGAACATTGGGGGAAGAAGCCCCTGCCAGCCTTGGAACCCCCATCGAACTTAGACGCATAGACAACCGGAGTCTTGGACCAGCACCCGGGTGCAGAAACCGAAGGAAAAAGCGGAAGCCATAGGACGGTCGTTGCTGCTGGGGTGGCCAGGCACTGCTGCATCATTCGGAGGTGGCTGAGTTGCTGGGCCTGCTGTGCGATGATCTGGATTGCTGCGCCACGATGGTGGTTAGGTCAGCAAACGCTAGGCAGAAGGCACCTTGGCGGGATCCATGGCCGGATCTTACTGTCACAGTTGGAGGTAGTGGCTCCTCTGGACCACCGCAAGCGATGGTGATGGTCACGCCAGGGAGCAGAATCTAAGTAGGTCCTGGTTTTCACCAGAGGTCTACCAGGTTGCTACCCCTAACGTGACTTGCTTGCGGAGTCAGCCAAGGTGTAGCGTGGTACAAAATCGTAAGCAGGCTCGTAGTCGGGGACAGCAGGAAGGTCAGACAGGGCAAGATTCGTGGTCGAGACAGCAGGAAGGTCAGGGCAGGTGGCAAGGTTCGTGGTCGAGGGACGGAGGCAAATGTTATGGTACACGGTAATCAGAACAAGACTTCAGGAACGCTTTCTCAGTAGGCTAAATGGCACAAAAGATCCGGCGCTGGACATAGGAAGGGGCAGGCTTTAAATAGGGGCAGCGACTGGCAAAGGACTTTACCGGTGCGCTGGCCCTTTCAATTTAACAGTGTCGGCGCGCTGCCCCTAGGAGGCGGGGACATACACGCCAGGAAGCAGAGACACAGTCAGGAGCGCGGCCGGGTAAGTTAGAGCGAGTGTGCCCACGACCTGACATGCGGGTCGTAGTTCCGCTCACCTGCGGATCATGGATGCGCCTGTGACCCAGGGAGGGGGTCGCGGGAGCACCTGTGACAACGACGTGAAATCCATAGTTCTCTATGAGAGCTGGGAATTACCTTAATTGTAGCGCCATTTTTGCGCGTAATTGCGAAATACGCGGCAAAAATGCGCCCAAATAGCAAATTTTTTAAGGCCGTGTGAACATACCCTTATAGCCACACATTAACCTTTCCCATTGCATCAGGTCCCCCACACATTCCAGGACTCCTTAAGTGAAACCCTTGCCCATGAAGGACTGAAGCCATTCCTGACTCTTGGTTAGCCTCATATATATAGTCAGGGGGGGAAACGGAAAAGGCCAAAGGGACCGCCAGGGCGCCTACCTCAGCCTACCCTAAGGGGCCCGTCAGGGCCCCGACCCTCGCCGGGCTCCGGGGCCCTGCCGGGGCCTAAAGCCCCGGGCGGTCTCTGTGACCCTTCGCGGAGCAGAGCAACCCTTTTCCCTTCCCCCGCAGACAGTGCGGCCCACCCCCCCAGGACCGCGGGCGACACAGCGGGGCCGCCGGGTCCTCATGCACTGGGGCCCCCGCCCGGCCCCGTCGCCCACCGGAAAGGTCGCAAAACTGAGTCATCGCACGCGCCTCCCCCGGGGCGCACAGGGCGCTTTGGGCTGGCGCCCAGGCCCCGGGAGGAGCGCGGGGACTGAAGGGGACAGAAAGACGTGCCCGGGAATTGGTAATTTTAAATGTTGTTTTTTTTTAAGTGCCGCCGGGGGCCCCTATAAGCCCGCCTCCTGGGGGCCCCCATAACACCGCCTGTGGCCCCCCATATTCTGCCTGTGGCCCCCATACCCTGCCGGGGCCCCCCTATATTCTGCCTTCCCCCATACCCTGCCTGGGGGCCCCCTTATCCCACCTGCGGCCCCTATAATCCTGGGGGCCCCCTAAAACCGCCTGCGGCCCCCTTAAAACCTCCCTCGCCCCTAATGCCTCCTGGGGCCCCCTAAATGCCCCCCTTGGCCCCCTATATCCTCCTCGCCCCCTAAAATGCCTGCCTGCGGCCCCCATAATGCCTGCCTGCCCCCCATAAGCCGCCTCGCCCCCTAATCCCCTGCCGGGGCCACCTAAATGCCTGCCTTGGCCCCCTAATTCTGCCGTGGCCCCCATAGCCTGCCTGTGGCCCCCTAATCCCCCCTTGGGGCCCCTATAATCCTCCTTGCCAGCATAAGTCCCGAGCCCCCATACCCTGTCTGGGGTCCCCATACCCTGCCTGACCCCCATACGGCTGCCTGTGGCCCTATATCCCCCTCCCTTTGGGGGCCCCCGAAAACCCGCCTACCCCTGTACGCGCCTGTGGCCCCCTATATCCCTTTCCTGTGGCCCCCATACCCTCCCTGGGGCCCCCATCCCCTCCCGAGTCCCATACGCCTGCCTGGGCCCCATACCCCTTTCCGTGCCCCAAAACGCCTGCCTGACCCCCTGTACGGCTGCCTGTGGCCCCCATAGGGGCCCTGTTGGCCCCCAACCCCCTAACCCCCATAAGCCTCCCCTGAGGTCCCAAAAACGCCGCCTTGGCCCCATACCCGCCTGTGGCCCCAAAACCCTGCTGACCCCCTGTACGGCTCCTGGGGCCCCTATATGGCCTGCCGGGGCCCCCAAAAGCCTGCCTGGTGCCCCCATACGCCTGCCTGGTGCCCCCATACCCTGCCAAAGCCCCCATACCCTGCCTTGGCCCCATTCCTGCCGGGGCCCCCAAAAAACGCCGCCTGTGCCCCATACCCCGCCTTTTGGCCCCAAACGCCGCCTGACCCCCAAAAACCCTCCGTACCCCCATACGCCTGCCTAAACCCCCTACTATAATTTTGCCTGAGCCCCTAGCTAAACCTCCGAGTCCCCTATATTTTAAACCACCTGCAAAGGGGGACAATACATAACCTGCCCTCTGAGGGGGGCATATCTATTTACCTTTCTGCAAAGGGGACTTATATCCCAAATTTAAAGGGAGTTACGAAATGGAGGAATCTAAAATTTGTGTCCAAATCCCGGGACGTATTGCCGGAGAAAACAGCATGAAGGGGTTAACCCGGGTGGAGAAAAAAGGGGAAGTGAACGCGCTACAAAAAGACGCTCCTGAGTCACAAAATGTAACTGCATTAATCACTTTATATTTCGCGGGCCTACAAAAACTATACTCCCACAAACTGGTCACTGTAGGCGGTGAATAGTAATAAAAGCCTGTGACACTGAGGTAAAATGTGGGGTCGCTTTTTTCGGGGTCGGCAGAATTTTTTGACCCTTTAAGAGTAAAAAATTTTGGGGTCTTGGTTTTGTAGATGTTTTTTAGTAACAATCATTCGTCTGGTAATTTGCCCAGGTACGGGGTTTATTTATGACTTTTTTTTGGGGGTATTGCACTGTCAAAAGGGGGGGGGACCATTTTGAAAATGCAAATTTGTCAGGGCTGATTTTCCATTGGCAGTGACGCTGGGAAAGGACGGGAGCATGTGGAATGTGCAGAAAATTGGGAAAACACGCCCGCGCAGGGGTGGAAGGGAATTTAGTGTGTGTGTGGGGGGGGGGGGGGGGGGGGGGGGGATTTTTTTTTGAGAAGGGGGGGGGGGGGGCGCCATTGGCTGTACTCGCCTAGGGCACCAAAATTCCTTGTCCCGGCCCTGTATATAGTACATACATAGTAAAAGTGAATGACCACTAGATGGTGCAGGAGGCAGAATGCAGTAGCAGTACTTAGCAACTAGTAGGACTGCACACAAGCCAAGGGTCTGAGGAGACAGGCGAAGTTGTGCAGTAATTAAAGACATGGCAAAAGACTGAAGAAGAAAGAAACAACCCTTTCGTTTAACCGCTGAAGCAGCAACAAAAGATGCAGAGAGCAAACCTGCCAGTGCAATATCTGTACATGCACAAAGACAAATACAGATCTGTGCAGCTGGTTAATAAGGAATCGATATTCAAAACAAACAGGTAAATGTTTGCTATAGATGCAGGGCGTACTTTGGCGCACAATTGCAAAGCAAATTCTAAACAGCAGGGGTAAATTTTATTTTGGGACATAGTGCCGCTATTACAATAAAAGGGGGGAAAAAAACCCCAAAGGAAAGGGGGGAAAAATTTAAATTTTTTTCCCCATTCCCTTCAGCCAGAGCACAGCATTTTCTGGGAATGGTCTTTTCCCTTTAGGATCAATTCACATAAAACATTTTGACACATATTTTGCAGTAGTATTTGTAAGCCACAACCAGGATTGGGTCTAAAACATAGAAAAAAGTGCAAGGCTTTTCATTATACTTTCTCTCTGTGTAGGTTCCACTCCTGGTTCTGGCTTACAAATAATGTTCAAAAGTCCCAAAAAACGTTTTTGAACCCTTTTCTTCGCTAGACAATGAAAAACCAAAAATAAAAAATCACATTTTAATGCACAAAAATTAAATAAAAGTATTTGATTATTGACTGAAAAAACATAGGGGCCCCATTTTTCCAGAGGGTTGCAGCAGAATTTGGCACCCGGCACCCCAAAATAATAACACCCCGTTTATTATGTGATTTAAATTATTTTAACACTTCGCGACTTTCCAATGAAACGGTGGGCCCGGATAAAGCTTAGCATTTTATCAAAAAAACTACAAAACTTTTGGCGCAGCTAGGGAATAAAATAAGCCAAATTACAAAATTAAGGTTAAATAAGGGTTTTAACAAGCGCCCGATTTATGAAAACTGGATAAATATGGCGTATTGTTAGGCGAGTTCAAGCGGCTGATTTGGGCACAGATTACTGACACGTGACATACAGATGTAACAGAACTAAACAGAACAGATACTGCACCGTGATATCACACAGATATCACCGTGATATCACAATGATATCACAATGCTTTTCAATTTGTTTACAGATGAGAGCACATAACATAAAAAGCTGTGATCTCCCCGGTCAAGATTGGCTCTGCTACATCTGTTGAATATGTTCTTCATGCCGGAAAGCCCTCTAGAAGCAGGTCTTACTCCGTAATTGTAGTGACACCGCTGCTAAAGCAGAGGAATGGAGCCAGCTCTATTCCCTTGATGTTTAACCCTTAAAGGGGTTTTGCCACGAAGAGAGTTTCTTGCTCTTTATCGTCAGGAGGAAAAGATAAATAAAGCATGCGAGTTAAGTGGAGAGGATGAGGGGGTGAGCAGAGGGAGGAGAGCAGGGGAGAGTCTGCAAAGGTTTACTCCAAATAATCTACATTACAACCAGTGGATTATATTTAAAGCATACAGCCTATTACACTGCACTTTTCTGCCCAGTCTCTTGCAAGCTCCTTCATGTTCCCTGTCATCAGATAAGAAGTGCAAACACCACACTGCCGCGGCCAGTATCAGCTCCTGTCAGTGTCGTCCCTGGTCGTGTCTAAATAACTGTCAGGAAACCTAAGGGAACTGAGCAATGCTGTAGCTCTAGAGGCTTCATTTTTGTAAATAACATATATATATAGAAAGTGATTTAAATACCCATTTTGGAGGTCCCACGTCAACATTAACATCGTGGCAAAAACCCTTTAAGATTCGTGGCATCTAAAATGAATGGAGAAATTGGGTGCACACCTTTCTAACTTTGATCTGCACCCCACGGGGAGATTGCAGGTTGTGACAGCCACCATTTTTTATTTCTAGGCTAGGAAGTAATAGATGAAGTCTTGGTACACGTTCTGCATTGACTCCCGCCAAAACCTGGTGCCAAGTACTTTTTTTTCACATTGAACCCATTAGATTTTTCTTTCCCGTTTCCCAGTATCTTCATAGTTACTGTCAGTGGTGACAATTAAAATGTATTTTTTTTTTCCGCAAAAAAACCCAAACCCTATATGTCTATGTAGAGAGAAGGGCAGGAGAGAGAGACAAAAAAAAAAGAGCATATTATGATGGCTCTGTAAGGAACAGGATTAAATAAAGTAGTGAGCTTGGCATAAAACAGCTCAAACTTCGTCCTTATTATCAGAGCATCTACTTTTCACAAATTTCAACTTTCTCATGCCAGAAAACGTATAAAATCACTTTATAAATTCTTCCCACAAGTGTTTTGCTGAAAGAAAAAACTTCTTTTTAATGTATATTACAGTAGTGTAGAGACTACAGACTGAGTCCTTGCGGTTTTTATTTTATTTTTTTCTTGCGAGTTGTGGGCACTACAGTCTATCAGACAGTAAAATAATGAGTTTTTTATGTCGATTATTGTGACGTGTATGAAACCTGGCGCTTCGGACACCATTTTTTCGCGTCTTTTTTTCAGTGCAAATGTGCCTGAATATATGAAAGTCTTGAATGTGCGTCTTAATGGATCAACAGGTCAAGGCGCCTAGCATATATAGTTAGCGGGCCGCGGCACTTGGCTGTATTAATAACATGCACCAGAGTGTATAAATGAATGCTACAATTTGATAAATGACTCCTAAAACAGTTAATTGAGAATGGGATATATAGTGATGCTGTATTGGTTTCAATTATTTATAATTTGTTTTAATTTTAAATTATTTTTAGATTATATTAATTTTAAATCATTTTATAGGAGATAAATTTTATATTTTTTGGATATTAATATAATCTTATATTTATTTTCTATTTATAATTAATATTATTAAAATTTATATACTTAATTTTATATAGTTTGAAATTAACATAAATTTACTATTTATGATTTCAGGTATGCGCCTCAGTTTTTGCAGGCCCAGTTAAGAAATGTGTTGGATATTACGAATGTGGTGGACAGTCCCACCAGGTAAAAATTTAATGGGGGGCCTCCATAAAGCCCCCACATCTTTGGTTGCATTCAGAGTGGTCGGTCTGGTGTACAGTTGCACCAAACATGCCAAATGAGCGCACCATTCCTAGGGAAAAGAGGCGAAAATAATGACTTGTTGTCCATTTCTCGCCAGAATTATGCAATAACCCTTCATTACATGTTGCCCATGTCTTTTGGCGTGTTGCCGGTTTAATCGATTTCAAAGGTTTGGCAAGCAATCTCTATTGCCTATAAATGGCATTTTTTTTTAAGGTTTTTTCCAAAAAGTATGGTTTAGCTAAGATTCAAAATTGCATCAGAAAATGTGTTCAGTTAAAATTTGCATCGGGAAATTTTGTTCATTTTAAAAACCCCCGGTAAAAGCAGGGGGAAAACAACAAAGGCCTTTTAACACCAATCGATGGGGGTTGGGGGCCAAAACGAACTTCTGACCATGTAAACCCAGGGACAACGGCAAAATAAAGCTAGGGTTCACACGGTAATTTTGGGGGCCGTATTTTCGGCCCGGTAATTTTTGCGCCAAAGGGTTGCGCAAATTAGGGGCTGAAAAATTGGCCCATTCTTTTACGGTAATCCACTGCTTTTCATAGAAAAAACTATGGTTCTTTCCCATCTCCCCCCCGGCGAACCCGCCGGGGGGGGGAAAAGGATAATTGACAGGGGTGAATTACTAGGGCGTTTACGCGCCGTTTGGAATTTTCGGGTTAAATGGGCCGGCAAAAAAGTCCCGGGCCCCCCCTGTTTTAAAAAGCCCCCCACTCCCGCCCCGCCCCCCTGGTCACACGGCGAAAATTGCGGGGCGAAATTTTAAAGCCCCGAAAAATACATATGGGGAAATACCCTTTTTAAGGGGGTTTTTGTACACATTTCGCTTTTTTTGACCGGGTATAGGGTTAAAGTATCCCAAACGTGAACGTTTGGCAGACTTTTTTGACATCCGTATTTTTTAAAAACTAGCTTTTCTTTTGGGCTGTCCCTGTATTTCGCTCCCAATTTTTGATTGGGTAGTGTTTTTCTTTTTTTTTTGCATCAGTGTATTTTTTTTTAAACATCGCCCACAAATTTTTTAAAAAAAATGGGTTTTTTCCTTTGGGCCCTTCCCATTGTAAAAAAAAAAATTAAAACAGTAAAATTTTTACTTTTTTTTTTCCAAAGGGGAAGAAAGTGGAGTCCCCTGGGTCCTCCATCTGTTTAAAAAAAAAACCCTTAATTTTTTGACGGGAAAGTTTTTTTAAAAACGGACACTTTTTTGGGTTTGCACGTTGCAAAACCCCGGGTCCACCTTTTTTGATTTAAAATTAAAGGTTTTTGTTATTTTCCAGGGGTTTGTTTTCCTAGTCGGGGGAAGGTTTTTCCACATCTTTCAAAAAACGCAGGTGTGCACCCCGGCCAAATACGAACTGGGAGGCTTTTTGATTTTTTGCCCCCTTGCTGAGTTTTGGGCTTTTTTTTCAGGTCATTTTAAAAAGGCACCTGTTTAGTTTACCCTATTTTCCCAAGGGTTAACCATGGATTTTTTTAAATATAAAAGAATTTTACTATAGTGAGAGGGGATTATTTCTGCATCTTTTTCTTCCCGTCTATTGAAAGGGAAGCCACCAAAAAAATTTAAATTAAAATTTGTTTTAAAACAAATAGCCCTTGTTTTTCAAAAAAAGGGGGGGAAAACGGATATTTTATGTGAATAAAGGATTTGAACTTTTAAAGGGCAGAAAGGGTTTTTTCAAAAACACTAGGGGGGTCTCCCCCACTTTTTAGAAAAATGTAAAAACCATTTTTAAAAACCCCACATAGGGGCCCCTTGGGGATTGTTCATCTGTCTCGGGTTTCCAAAAATTCAAGGGGGAAAAATTAAAAATAAGTAAAATTTAAGATTTCTGTTCCAAGAGTATGTGACTGCAAAAGGGAAAACTTTGTTAAAAGGGATGTGCATTTCTTTCTGTAATTCTGCTTGCTTTTGTGTAAAATTTAAAATTTGGCTTTGGGTTTTTTTTAAAAAAATTTTTTATGGGAAATTTTGGGGGACCCCCAATTTTAGGTGTTTTTGGGCGGGGGTTTCTTCTTTTGGGCCCCCAAATATCTTCTAAAAATTTGTTGAAACATAAAATGGGAAAAGTCTTAAAATTTTGCCCCCCTTTTTTTATCATAGTGTTAAAAAAAAATTTGGGTTTGAAAGGTGTAGTTTGTTAGTTTTACATTTTTCAAATTAGTTGGTTTTTACTTTTAGGGGCCTCTTTCAGAAAACCAAAATTCCCTTTTACTGGGGGCCACCCCCCTTTTTGGGTCGGGAACGGGCCCACGAAGTGTTTTGGAAACTGGCTAAAACACAAATGTTTGCTACTATCAATTTGCCATAATAAATGTGCCCCATTGTATTTTTCTGGCAAGAATTATAAATTGGAAGCTTTTTGCTATGTAGGTTCTCTAATATATGGTACTTTTTTTTAAAGGCCCTGTCCCCAAAGGTCGGTTTTTAGACAGGGTTTTTCAGAGGGTTTTTGGTTTTTTTAACTGTCTGTAAACCCCGCTGTTAAACTTTATCACGGACCTTAATGGGAAAAAAACCCCTACAAATGTCCCCCCCGTCTCGGTTTTTTTTCCCCGGGCGTTTTTTTTTTTTACTTCCCGCGTCTGAAAAACAATTGGGAAAATTTTTCATTTCCCCCTTCCCCCCCCCCGGGTTTTTGGGGCGGAATATGGACAAATCAAACAGGGAAAAAAAAGCCGGTTTGCCCTGCGGCCCTGTACAAGGCTTTCCAAACCCGGGCAAATACCAGTCAGACAAAAACCCCACCCCGATTTTTCTCTCTACCATTGGGGACATGCCCCTTTTGCTTTTCCTCTTTAAACCCCTTTTCCCGGGCAGCCGGTCACCAAAAATATGGTTATTGTTTTATTTTCTCCTATATTCAGATATATATGAGGGCTTTTATTTAGCAGTATAAGATTAACCTTTTACTGGTGTCATGGACTGTATAATAGAATATACTGGAAAAGCTGAAAAAAAAAAATCACTCTTTAGTATAAGTAATATGTTATCTGTATTATGCAGGTTGGTATGATTCCTGCAATACCATATATGTAGGATTTTTGTTATGTTTTAATACTTTTATAAAAAAAAAAAGAACATTCTCTATTTCTTAAATTTGTGCTGCAGTGCCATTTTCAGCGACAAATAGCTATTTTGCTCTTTCACTTATGGATCTGAGTGAGGATGCATTCTTTTGCAGGCTGAAGTGTCGTTATCGGTACCATTTTGGGATAGATGTGACTTTTTCATCACTTTTTATTCCTATGACTTAGACTATGGTCACATGGCTTATTTTGGGACGGATTTCAGCCCGTATTTCGCGCCATACTGCATGAATTATGGGTGAAATCCATCCCAGTCATTACGGTAATCCACAGTTATAGAAAACTATGGATTCCGTCTCTCTCCCCGCTCGCGAAATACGGCGAGTGGGGAGAAAGAGACATGTCAATTATTCACAGCGGTATACGCGCCATGGATAATGAATGTCTATGGGGCCGGCGGGCTGCTGGGCCCCTCGCCCCCGCTCCGGAGCACATGGCGTAATTGCGGGGCGAAATCCGTCCTGCAATTACGCCGTGAATAAGCCGTGTGAACATAGCCTTAGGGTATGTTCACACGGCTTATTTGGGTGCAGTTCGCCACGTATTTGCGCTTAATACGCGGCGAGATGCGTGCCGCAATTACGGTAATCCAAAGCCCTCATAGAGAACTATGAATTACGCCTCATCCACCCGCACGTACAAGATGATCGTATTGTACGCGTGGGGAGATAAGTGACATGTCAATGGGGACGTTGGGCTGCCGCCCCCCGTGCTTTGGGAGTACGTGCTGATCAGCGAGACTCCCAAAACTCGCGGCGTATTGCTGCGCGTACTGTATGCACCGCAATTACACTGTGTGAACATGCTCCTAGGGTATGTTAACATGGCATGTTGTCTCCATGTTGGGATACGTTTTTAGATGTGTGTTTGGATCCGTGTTTCAGACCCTAAACGGACCCAAACACGCATCTAACAATGTGCAGTGTGATTTACATTGCTTTCAATGTAAAACAGATTGATCGCTGATGTGTGTTTGCATGCATCTTTGTGATGTGTCTTTTGGATCCGTTCAAAGAACTGACTAGTCAATTCTTGATCCGTTTCACGCAGCAGATGCCCTATTTAAAACTATAGGGTACGTTACATTTATTTTTCCCTCCCCGCCTTCCAAGAACCTTAACTTTTTTATTTTTCCAAATAGACATATGAGGGCTTTTATTTTGTGGAACAAGATGTACTTTCTACTGGTGTCATTCACCATACTATAGAATGGTGTTTCTCAACTCCAGTCCTCAATACCCACCAACAGGTCAAGTTTTCTGGATTTCCTCAGTATTACACAGATGATGTAATTATTGTCAGTGCATTCTGTGGGAGAGCCTGAAAACATGACCTGTTGATAGGTCTTAAGGACTAAAGTTGAGAGAACTTTTTGTGGTTTCCCAGTATATTCTATAGCATTGTTTATGTGGGACAGAATGTGGAAAAAATATATACTTGTGGCATGTTTGCCGAAGCTTTGTTTTTATGGCGTTCAATCTTCTGTATAAATGAAGTGTTATCTATATTCTACAGATGAATACAAATCCGTCAATATCAAACATATATGGTTTTCATTATGTTTTGGTAGCTTAAAAAAATCCCAAATTTTCTAGTTTTGAAATCAAAAACAATGCGTGAACCCAGTCTATGTTGGGCTTCAAGACCCAAGGGGGGGACATGTATGAAAACTAGGTCCAAGACTTTTTGTTGCCCATAACAACCAATCAGAGCTCCCCTTTCATTTCATATCATATAGTGCTCTGGAAAACTGAAAGGGGAGCTCTGATTGGTTGCTATGGGCAAAAAAGAAAGTTTTACACCTGGACAGTTTTCATACATGAGGCCCTAGGTGTTGTGGAAAGCTTTCCCTTTTTTGGGTGGGGCGGAGGGTGGAGGTTGTGGCCTTTGGCAGCAGTATGCACACACATCACTTGTGTGAGAGCTTTTCTTTGTGGGATTATTTGACTTTCTAGTTAATTTGATTTTAGGGCAATAAAACTTTTTAAACACTTTTATTCTTTTTTATTGCATGGTTTCCTTTTGATTTTTATGGTGTTCACTCTACAGGTCAGATAATGTGTACGTTTTCCAGTTCAGATAGTTACTAATCATATATAAATTTT
>JAODAL010072849.1:0-14956 GCA_025379985.1 Phyllomedusa bahiana | reverse complement strand
CTGGTCAGGACAGGGACAGTATTTTGTCCAGTTCAACAAAAAAGGGTTGGTTGAAAGACTTCCCTTTTTCCGGCAATTTTTAGTCGGGGGTTTCATGCATTTTTGGGGGGCTCATGCTGTGGCCCAGGACGGGTAAAAGCCCAATGTCCAGTTCAACTAAAATGGTGGTTGAAAGACTCCTTTTTCCGGCACTTTTTTAATCTGTGGGTCAAAACAGGTTTAAGGGTCATGCGTGCGGTCCAGGACAGTTCTAGTCAATGTCCAGTTCAACTAAATGGTGGTTCAAAGACTACTTTCTTCCGGCACTTTTTAATCTGTGGGTCATGCAGGTTTTTAGGGTCATGCTGGGTTCCAGGACAGGGATATTCAATGTCCAGTTCAAGTAAAATATGGTTCAAATATAATTTGCCTTCTGGCACTTTTTAATTTGTGGGTGATGAGGTTTAAGGGTCAGGCTGTGGTACAAGACAGGGATAGTGAATGGTCGGGACTTTTTTTCTGTGGCTTTTATAGCCTAAGTGTTGTGCCTAAGATGTAGCACGTATCCATTTGGGACTGTTGTGGATGTTAATTCAGCTTCTCCAGCCCTGTTTGGTGTAAGAATGAAGGTTTTGTTGCTCTCCCATAGACTTTAATGGTCATCGCTCATAATCGACTGCTCACTATCGAAAAACCTTATCGATGCTGGCCGACTATCGACTATCGCCCGATGTCGATAGCCAACGTAATCGCACAACACTAGTCTTGATGGATCTGGTCCCTGGGCCATAGTTTCTCGATACACCAGAGGAGGTCAATCCAACAGCAAACGGTGGGCAGTTCTGTTCACTTGTATGTCCACCCGAGCCGTCCATATAGAGGTAATTTGAATCTATGGATAGTTCAAGCTTCATAAACGCTTTTAGGCGCTTCATTGCCATCAGAGGGCCAGTGAAACACATTCCTTCTGACAGAGGCACTAACTTTGTTGGAGCAGCTAAAGAACTACAAATTCCTACAAACCTAGATACACTCAGGGTCGAAAGATACCTATGTGAGCAAGGTTGTACTGGACTTTCAAAACTACCGCACTCTTCTCTATGGGGGGGCTTTGGGAGAGAATGATAGGGAATAGCACGAAAAATCCTGGACTCTATCCTATTGCAATTGGTACAGCAAGACTCACTCATGAGTTTCTTAACTACCTTTCTAGCAAGGTTTCAGCCATCATTAATGCCAGACCTTTAATCCAATTTCAATGATCCAGAAGATCCAGCGATCCTTACTCCTGCTATGCTGCTTACTCAGAAGACTGGCATTGTTAATTTCCCCCTGCAGGAGAATTCACATCTAAAGATCTTTACAAACGTCAATGGAGACAGGTTCAAAGCCTCGCTAATACCTTTTGGAACAAGTGGAGGAAACAGTACATCTCCACTCTACAACCAAGAATAAGTGGGAAACCAGCAAACTAACTCAAAATTTGGTGATGTCGTTCTTATGAAAGACTGTCAATCACATAGAAACGAATGGCCTCTAGGACTTATCACCAAAACACTCCCAAGCGAAGACGGAAGCATACGCAAAGTAAGAGGTCAAGGTGCAAAGGCAGAATGAGACAAAACTGATCCTCAGACCAGTTACTGAAATCATAAATTTCTGTTTTCTCCTGAGGACTCTGTTAGTGGCATCAAATAGCCAGGCGGGGGAGTGTGCTGCTTATAGGCATGTCATTAATGGTCTATATTGTCTCTATGGGTTTTTCATGCATTAGTTAAATAATTAATGCCTTTGGTGCCACCTTGTGGCCTTTGTTTGTAAGGTTTACACAAATGTTTGTTGTTTCCTGCCTAAGAGGAAGTTCTTTTGCATTATGGGTAGATGACTCATTTCACCGGGATTTTAATCTTTTGGGGATACCACTTTTAAATGGGGGGTTTGGGGCTTTTTGTACATTTGGTATTTGGGGGTTGTAGGCTTTTTTACACTTTTTTTTGGGGGTTTTTTTTGGGGTAAAGGGGTTTACCTGGTTTATTGGTTGGTAGGGTTTTTTGGGGTTTAAACCTTTTTAAAAGGGTTTTGGGGGTCTTTTGGGAGTTATCTTTAATTTGGGGATTGTAGGGTCTTTTAAATGGCAGGGTTACTGGGGGTTTGTAGATCTTTGGGTTCAGGTTATGGTGGTTAAGGGAAATTTGGGGATACACGGTTAAAAAGGGGTTTGTGGGGCAGGGGGAAAAAATTTAATGGTGGTGTGTGGTGTCATTTGGAGGTGCCTGGTTTAAAAAATGGGGGGTTTAGGAAAAAGAGTCAAGTTGGAAAATTAAAAATTGTTCATGGGGGTTTTCATTTGGTCCGGGGTTTTGGTTGTGTCCATTTTTTTTTTCATGTTTAAAATTTTTAATGTTAGGTTTTTGGGAGGTAATTTTTAATGGGGTTTGTGTGGCATTTGGGGTTACAGGGTTTTTGGGTTTTGGGCCTTTGGGAACCTTTTATAGGGGGTTGTGATATTTTCCCCCTTTGGTTAAAAGGGGTTTTTGTTATTTGGGGTCCTTTTTTAAGGGTGGTGGGGGTGCTTTGGGTGGCGGGTTATATGGGGATGTGTTGGGACATTTAGAGCCCGTTTTTGGGGGTTTTTGGGGAATTTGGGGAAACCTTTTTAAAAGGGGTGTTTTTTTGGGAGTTTCCGGGTTAAATTTGGGAATTTGTAGGTTTTTTAGGTAACTGGTTATGGGGGTGTGTATATTTGGGGGTACATTTAATGGGGTTTAGATAAGATTAACGGGGGTTAAAGGGTTGGGGTTTTAGGGTACCAAGTTATATGGTGGTTTGGGTTTTTGGGAAATACATTGTTATATGGGTGTTGTCTTTTGGGGGGATACACTGTTTATTGGGGGGTGGTTTGGGGTCATTTGGGTACATGGTTATAGGGGTTGGGGGTCTTTTGGGGGAAAGGGTTTAAAGGGGTTGGTGGGGTATTTTGGGGTCAAGGGTTTTTTTGGGTGTGTAGGGTCTTTGGGTACACGGTTTAATGGGGGTTGGGTGGGTCTTTAAGTAACTGGTTAATGGGGGTTTTTTTTTTGGGGACATTTGAGTTAACTGGTTATATGGGTTTTGTAGGGCCATTTAGGGTACATGGTTATAGGGGTTTTGTGGGGCATTTGGGATACATGGTTTTTAAGGGGTTTTGTGTTTCATTTGGGATACCGGGTTTTAATGGTGGGGGTGGTGTCATTGGGGTGCCTGGTTTTTTTGGGGGTTTTGGATGGGTAAAAATTTGGGTACTTGGTTATATGGGGTGTGTAGGCTCATTTGGGGGTACACTAGTTATATGGGGGTGTGTAGGGTCATTTGTTTTTTACCGGTTTAAGGGTTGTAGGGCCCTTTGGGGTTAACTTTTATATGGGGTGGGTTGGGTCATTTGGGGGTACACTGGTTATGGGGTTTTGGGACTTTGGATACGGGGTTTTTTTATGGTGTGGTTGGCTTTATTTACACTGGTTATATGGGGTGTGTAGGGTCATTTGGGGATACACTGGTTATATGGTGGTGTGTAGGGTCATTTGGAGAAAAAAATTGGTTAAAAGGGGGGTGGATCTTTGGAGGTAACCTTTTATATGGTTTTGGGTTTTAGGGTAAAATTTGGGGGTAAGGGTTTAATGGGTTGGGGTCTTTTGGGGTCCTGGTTATAGGGTTTGTTTGGTCATTTGTTACACGGTTTTTATGGGTTGTGTAGGGTCATTTGGAGGTACACTGCTTATGGTGTGTGGGGGTCTTTTTGGGAAATTGTTATATGGTGGGGTGGGGTTCTTTTGGAAAACACTGGTTATATGGGTGTGTAGGGTCATTTGGAGGTACACTGGTTATATGGTGGTGTGGGGGGCATTTTGGGTACATGGTTTAGGGGGGGAATTTTGGGGTTCTTTTGGGGTACACTGAAAATTGGGGTGTGTAAGGATTGGGGTCACTGGTTAAAGGGTGGTGGGTCTTTGGAGAAAGGTTATATGGGGGTGTGGGGTCATTTGGGGATACACTGGTTATATGGGGTGTGTAGGGTCATTTGGGGCACGGGTTTTTGGGGGTTTGTAAGTCTTTTTGGGGGATCACGGTTATATGGGGTGTGTAGGGTCATTTGGGGATACACTGGTTATATGGGGTGTGTAGGGTCATTTGGGTACTGGGTTTATTTGGTTGTGTGTAGGGGTCCATTTGGAGTCACTGTTTAGGGGTTTTTGGGTCATTTGGGGGGTACAGGGTTTATTAGGGTGGTTTTGTGGGGTTTTTGGAGGAACTTTTTTAATGGAGATGTGTTTGGTCATTTGTTTTATTTTGTTTATTGGGGGTGTTTAGGGTCTTTGGGGTAAAATGGTTATTGGGGGTTAAAATCATTGGGGTACATTGGTTTATTGGTGGTTAGGTCATTTGGTTACATTTTATATGGGGTTAGGTGCATTTTGGGATCCTGGTTATATGGGGATGTGTTGGGTCTTTTGGAGGTACACGGTATTTGGGGTGTGGGGGGCTTTGGGGACATGGTTTAAGGGTTTGGGTGTAGGGTCATTTGGTTGTACACTGGTTACATGGAGATGTGTAGGATCATTTAGAGTTACTCTGTTTATATGGGGGTGTTTAGGGTCATTTGGATTTTAATGGGTTTAAAAAGATTGTTTTGGTTTTAGTTTGGAGGTACCTTGGTTATATGGGGTTTGTGTGGGGTTTTTTTGGAGGGTACATGGTTTATGGGGGAATTGGGGTCTTTGGGGGGACACTGGAAAAGGGGGAGGGTAAAGGGCCCTTTTGGAAGGTACCGGTTATATGGTGATGTTGGGGTATTTTTGTACACTTTACATGGAGATGTGGGGTTTTAGAGTTTACTCTTTTAATGGGGGTGTGTAGGGTCAGTTGGATTTACAAGGGTTTTTAAGAGATTTTTTTCGTTGGAGGTACACTGGATATATGGGGATGTGTAGGGTCATTTGGAGGGGTCACTGGATTAGGGGATTGTAATTTCATTTGGGGTACATTGGAAAAATTTGGGGTGTGTGGGGTCATTTGGAGGTACACTGGTTATATGGGTATGTGTAGGGTCATTTGGAGGTCATGGAATTTTGGGGGTTTTTAGGGGCTTTGGGTACACGGTATTGGGGATGTGTAGGGTCATTTGGGGATACACTGGTTATATGGTGGTGTGTAGGGTCATTTGGAGGTACACTGGTTATATGGGGTGTGTAGGGTCATTTGGAGGTACACTGGTTATATGGGGGTTTTTGGGTTTTTTGGGGGGACACGGATATAGGGGGGTGTAGGTCTTTTGGAGGTAACGGGAATGGTGGGGGGTGTGGGTTTTTGGGGGTACACTAGTTATATGGGGGGGTGTAGGGTCATTTGGAGGTACACTGGTATTTGGGGGTGTTGGGTCATTTGGAGGTCCGGATATGGGGGGTGTGAGGGGTTCTTTTGGAGGTACACTGGTTTATATGGGGATGTGTGGGGTCATTTGGAGGTACACTGGTTATATGGGGGTGTGTGTTATCATTTGGGGTTAAAGTATATTGGAGCTTGTGTGGTTATTTGGAGTGGTACTGTTTATATGGGAGTATTTATGCTTATTTTGGGGTATTCTGACCTGAGTCCTCCTATTGCCCCCTGAGTTACAAAGTGCAGGAATTTGGACAGTTTGGCCGTACATAGAAGCTTGGGTAGAGGTTAGACCATCTTGAGATGTTATGGTATCTGCAGATGATGATGGAGTGTGATGGTCCTCCACACAATAGAGGCCCTGCCCCCTTTTTTTTCTATAGGGGTCATTGAATTCGCACTGTCCTCTGGGGTATGGTCTGTTCGGTTTGAGCTGGTTCAAATGGGAGGTCCCTTTGGCATCCCCTGTTTTAGGCCTGGATATGGGCCCTTATTTCCCCAATGAAGACAAATCCTTCTGTGCTTAACACCGAGATGTCACCACCATCCGGTGATCTGCTGCAGATCCTGCTGATGTGCCCAATGATCTCTATGACCCCTGCTTGTACAGTAGAGAAGCCCTCCCCATAGACCTCCAGAGCTTGTGGTGACCCATGGCTTCATGTAACTCTGGTAGACTGCAGCATGGGGCGATGATGGGCGTCAGCAGGAACACACAATGGAACAGCAGAGAAGACAAAGGAGCCAGGTTTGGGGCTCTCCCCCCTCAGGCAGCGATCACTCCGACTGCAGAGATCTGCAGCAATAGAGACCTAAGGATCCCCTGGGATCTTACACCCGGCCGCCCGCCCGCAGCCGCTGATCACAGCCCTGGACAAGGAAGGAAGAAGGGAAGATGCGGGGAAGGAGGAGAGGATGACAGAGAAGGAGGAGCCGCAGAGACAGAAATAGCCATAGACTGCCAATGATACCGAGAGACAGCTGGGAAACAGGGCTCGGAGACAGCCTGCACTCAGAAGAAGACCTCCCCCATCCAGAGCAGGGTGAATGAGAGCTCCACTGCGCAGACCAGGCTGCAAGAGACCTCAACACAGGAGAGGGTGAATGAGAGCTCCATGGGGCCATGAGAAACAAGAGGGTGAATGACTCTGAACACAAGAGAGGGTGACAGAGACCTCTCAACATGGGAGGGTGAGGTGATCCAAGGAGGGGATCCTCCAACACGAAAGAGGGTGAATGAGACCTCCTCAACACGCGAGAGGGTGAATGAGACCTCCTTAACACGAAAGAGGGTGAATGAGACCTCCTCAATACAGAAGAGAGTGAATGACACCTCCTGAACACAAGAGAGGGTGACAGAGACCTCCTCAACACGGGAGAGGGCGACTGAGAGCTCCACTGCGCAGACCAGGCTGCAAGAGACCTCAACACAGGAGAGGGTGAATGAGACCTCCTCAACACGGGAGAGGGCGAATGAGACCTCCTCAACACGAAAGAGGGCGAATGAGACCTCCTCAATACAGAAGAGAGTGAATGAGACCTCCTCAATACAGAAGAGGGTGAATGAGACCTCCTCAACAAGGGAGAGGGTGACGGAGACCTCCTCAACAAGGGAGAGGGTGACGGAGACCTCCTCAACAAGGGAGAGGGTGACGGAGACCTCCTCAATACAGAAGAGGGCGAATGAGACCTCCTCAATACAGAAGAGGGTGAATGAGACCCCACATCTCGGGGCAGGTGAATGAGACCCCCAGTTCTCGGGGCAGGTGAATGAGACCCCACATCTCGGGGCAGGTGAATGAGACCCCCAGATCTCGGGCAGGTGAATGAGACCCCCACAACGCGGGGCAGGGTGAATGAGCCCCCACATCTCGGGGCAGGTGAATGAGACCCCCACATTGCTGAGCAGGGTGAATGAGACCCCACATCTCGGGCAGGTGAATGAGACCCCACATCTCGGGGCAGGTGAATGAGACCCCACATTGCTGAGCAGGGTGAATGAGACCCCACATCTCGGGCAGGTGAATGAGACCCCCACATCGCTGAGCAGGGTGAATGAGACCCCCCCATTGTGACCCGGGTGAATGAGCCCCCACTTTCTAGGGGCGGGTTTTAAATTTGAGCCCCCAGTTTTTTGGGGGGCGGTGAATGAGCCCCCACACCCTTCGGGGCGGGTTTAAGGAGACCCCCAGTTTCGGGGCAGGTGAAATGAGCCCCCACATGGCTGACGGGGTTTGAATGAAAAACCCCACTTTCTCGGGGCAGGTGAATGGGCCCCCAAAAATTTCTGGGGGCAGGTAAATTGAGACCCCAACATCTCGGGCGGGTTTGGAATGAGCCCCCAAACATCCGGGGGGGGTAAATTGGGGCCCCCAAAATTCTGGGGCAGGTGAAAAAAGACCCCCATTTCCCGGGGCGGGTTTAATGAGACCCCACATTTTTCGGGGGAAGGTGAATAAACCCCCCCACATCTGGGCGGTGAATGAGACCCCACACCCCCGGGGGGCAGGTGAATGGCCCCCAAATTTTTGGGGGCAGGTGAATGGACCCTCAAATCTCCCCCCCCAAAGGGGTGAATGAGCCCCCCAACATCTGGGCAGGGGAATGAGCCCCCACATCTCGGGCAGGTAATAAGACCCCCGTTTGGGGGGCAGGTGAATGGACCCCACATTGGGGGCGGGGGGGGGGTAAAATGAGACCCCCAACTGGGGGGCAGGTGAATGGGGACCCCCCCCATCTCGGGCGGGGTAAAATAAACCCCCACTTTCCCGGGGGGGTAAATTTTGAAAACCCCAAAAACCCCTGACGGGGTAAATTGAGCCCCCCACATCTGGGGGGAGGTGAAGGGGAAAACCCCACATCTCGGGCAGGGGAATGAGCCCCCCCACATCTGGGGGCGGGTAAATTAAACCCCCCAAAATCGCTGAGCAGGGGGGAATGAGACCCCCCCTCTGGGGCGGGGTGAATGACCCCCCCAACTTTGGGGGGGCGGGTGAATGGGGAAACCCACCTTTTTGTGTCCGGGGGCCCCCCCAGCTGGGGGGGTTCCCTCGGGGAGCTGTCCGGTGCTGAAAAGTCTCTGCGGCCGCTGTCCAGTGCTGAACTCCTCAGACCTCATGGTGCCCAACAGAGGCCCCGCTCCTGAGGGCCCGGACCCCCGACACCTGCCCCCTCAGGGGCTCTGACCTCTCCCCTGACCCTGCTTGGACAGGAAGAGGAACAATGCCAAGGTCCTTTCTGGTCAAGAAGGGGGAAGGAAAGGCTTAGGGCTCTCCCGCGGGGAAAAAGGGCCTACGTGCGACACCCGGGGCCGATTTCCCCAAAGCGCACCTCTCCGCCCAAAGGGGTAAAGCGAAACGGGCCCGTATGGGGATCCTGATGAAAGCAGAGTGTGAGGGTCGGAGTCCCAGAGTTTTCAGGTGTAGCAGAGCTGTGAGTGTCGGAGTGCGGGAGTGTCAGGTGTAGAAAGAGCTGTGAGTGTGGGGAGGGGGGCAGAGTGTAGGTGTAGCAGAGTTTGTGAGGGGTCCCCCAAAATGTCGGAGTGCGGGGGTGTCAGGTCTAGCGGACCCTTGTGAGTGTCGAAGTCGGAGTGCGGGTGTGTCGGGTTTGTAGCAGGGCTGTGGGGGTCGCTTTGTCGGATTGCGGTTTTGTAGGTGTACCCAGAGTTTGTGACTGCCCTGTCGGGAGTGCAGGGTGTCAGGTGTACCCAGGGGGGGGTGAGTGTCGCCATGTGGAAAGTGCGGGGTGTAGGTGTAGCAGAGCTGGGATGTCGCAGTCGGAGTGCGGGTTTTGTTTTCAGGTGAAAGCAGAGCTGTGACTTTCGCATGTCGGAGGGCGGGTGTGTCGGGTTTGTAGCGGGAGCGGGTGTGTGCCCGCATGTCGGATTGAGAGTGCAGAGGGTGGTTTTTTGCAGGCTGGGGAGTGTCCCCATGTCGGTTGCAGGTTTTCAGGTGTAGCAGAGCTGTGAGGTGCAGGGTCGGAGTGAAGAGTGTCGGGTTTGTAGAGAGCTGGGGAGTGTGCATGTGGGGAGTCCCAGGTGTCAGGTTTTTACCCAAAAGTGGAGTGTCGCGGGTCAGATTCCCGAGGGGTCAGGTGTAGCAGAGCTGTGAGTGTCGCATGTCGGAGTGCAGAGTGTCAGGTGTAGCAGAGCTGTGAGTGTCGCATGTCGGAGTGCAGAGTGTCAGGTGTAGCAGAGCTGTGAGTGTCGCATGTCGGAGTGCAGTGTGTCAAGGGTTTTAGCGGCTGTGAGTGTCGCTGTCGGGGGGTGCAGAGTGTCAGGTGTAGCAGAGCTGTGAGTGTCGCATGTCGGAGTGCAGTGTGTCAGGTGTAGCAGAGCTGTGAGTGTCGCATGTCGGAGTGCAGTGTGTCAGGTGTAGCAGAGCTGTGAGTGTCGCATGTCGGAGTGCAGAGTGTCAGGTGTAGCAGAGCTGTGAGTGTCGCATGTCGGAGTGCAGTGTGGTTAAAGCAGAGCTGTGGTGTCCCCATGTCGGGGGTGCAGTGTGTCAGGTGTAGCAAAAGCTGGGAGGGGTGCATTTCGGGTGCAGAGTGCCCAGGTTTTTGCAGAGCTGTGATTTGTGGGAATGTGGAGTGCGGGAGTGTCGGGTTTGTAGCAAAGCTGTGATTTTTCCCCATGTAAAAGTGCAGAGTGTCATGTGTAGCAGAGTGTGAGTGTGGCATGTGGGAGTGAGGGGTGTCAGGTCTAGGGGGACCCTGGGGAGGGTCGCTGTCGGGGGGGGTGCCAGTGTGGGGGGTTTGTAGCAAAGTGTGGTGTCGCATGTCGGATTGCGTGTGAGGTGTAGAAAAGTTGTGAGTGTCGCATGTGGGGGAGGCAGAGTGTCAGGTTCTAGCGGTGCTGGGATTTGTCGCTTGTGGGGTTTTGTGCTTTTGTGTCAGGTGTAAGCAGAGCTGTGAGTGTGCATGTGGGGAGTGCGTGGTAAAGGGTTTTAGCAGAGTTGGGAGTGTGCATGTGGGGAGTGCAGTGTGCGGGGTTTTCCGAGTGTGAGTGTCGCTTTGTCGGAGTGCGAGTTCGGTCTAGGGGGGAGTTGTGAGTGTACATGTCGGGGGCCAGTGTGCCCAGGGTAGCGAGTTGTGAGTGCGCATGTCGGATTGAGTGTGTCAGGTGTTGCAGGCTGGGGGCGGGTGAAATGTCGGAGTGCGAGTGTCAGGTGTGCGGGAGCTGTGATGTGGGAAATGTCGGATTGCAGGGGGTCAGGTCTGCAGAGGGGGGAGGTCGCATGTCGGAGTGAGTTTGTTCGGTTTGTAGCAGGGGTGAGGGGTCGCATGTCGGATTGCAGAGTGTAGGTTTTTAGCGAGTGTGAGTGTGGGCTTGTGGAGTGCAGAGTTTTCGGGTTGTGCAAAGCTGTGAGGGGTCGCATGTCGGGGTGCGGAGTGCCAAGGGGGGTTTTTAGCGGGAGTTGTGAGGCCCGCATGTCGGAGTGCAGGGGGTTGTCAGGTTTTTTCCCATTTGCTGGGGGGGTGTGCATGTCGGGTGCAGAGTGTAAGGTTTTGGGGCGAGCTGTGAGGGTGTCGCAGTCGGAGTGCATTGTGTAAGGTGTTAAGCTGAGCTGTGAGTTTTGCATGTGGGATTGCAGTGTGCAGGTGTAGCGGCTGTGACTGTGAATGTGGGGAGTGCGGTTTTCATTTTGTAGCAGAGTTTGGGCTTTTCGCATGTCGGGGGTCCCGTGTGTCAGGTCTAGCAGGCTGTGAGTGTCGCATGTCGGAGTGCGGGAGGGTCAGGTTTACCCGAGTGGGACTGTCGCATGTGGAGTGCAGTTTTGGTAGGTTTTTGGTGCTGTGAGGGGCGCATGTGGAGTGCGGTGTTCAGGGGTAAAAGAGTGTGAGTGTCGCATGTCGGAGTGCAGTGTGTCAGGTGTAGCAGAGCTGTGACTGTCGCATGTCGGAGTGCAGTGTGTCAGGTTTTTAGCGAGCTGTGAGGGTGATGTCGGAGGGGCAGGGTCGGTTTGTGGGAAAGAGCTGTGACTGTCGGTTGTGGGGAGTGCAGTGTTTGGTTTTTTGTAGCGAGCTGTGAGTGTCGCATTTCGGATTTGCAGAGTGTAAGGTGTAGCAAAAGCTGTGAGTGTCGAAAATTGTGGAAAGTCCCAAGAGTGTCAGGTGTAGCGAGCTGGGACTGTGCTTTGTCGGAGTGCGGAGCAGGGGGAGCGAGCTGGACTTCGCTTTGTGGGAGTGCAGAGTGTGGGTTTAAGCAGAGTTGGCTTTTAGTGTCGTTGTCGGGGTGCTGAGTTTTCAGGTGTAGCAAAGTTGTGAGTTTTGTCGCTTTTCGGAGTGAGGATTGTGGGTTTGGTGCAGGGGGGGAAAGGGGGGGGCCCCATGTCGGGGGGGGCAGTGGGGGTTCAGGTGTAGCAGAGCTGTGACTGTGCATGTCGGAGTGCAGTTTTTGTCAGGTTGTAGCGAGCTGTGAGTGTGCTTGTCGGGTGCGTGTGCGGGTGTAGCAGAGCTGTGGTTTTGCATGTCGGGGTGAAAGTGGGGGTTTTCAGGGTAGCGAGCTGTGATTTGTGCATGTGGGGAGTTCCCGTGTTTTTTCGGGTTAGCGAGTGTGAGTGTCGCATGGGGAAAGGTGCATTTGGCCCAGGTGTTTTGCAGAGCGGGGGTGATGTCGCATGTCGGAGTGCGGGGGGCCCGGGGTTACCCAGAGCTGTGAGGGTGAAAATGTCGGAGTTCAGTGGGGTCATTTTTGTAGCAGGTTTTTGGTGTGCATGTGGGGAGTGCGGGTGTCAGGTTTTCCCGAGCTGGGGTGTCGCTTGTGGAGTGTAGTGTGTCAGGGTGTTTTGCAGAGCTGTGGTTTTCACAGGTGGGGAGTGCGAGTGTAAGGTTCTAGCGAGTTTGTGGAGATGCCATGTCGGAGTCCCAGTGTGTAGGTGTAGCAAAATTGTGAGGGTCGATGTCGGAGGGCAGGGTTTTTGTCAGGTGAAAGCAAGCTGGGGAGTGTCGGAGTGCAGTGTGTCAGGTGTAGCAGAGCTGTGAGTGTCGTATGTCGGAGTGCAGTGTGTCAGGTGTAGCAGAGCTGTGAGTGTCGCATTTTCGGAGTGCGGGAGTGTCAGGTGAAAGAAAGAGTGTGAGTGTCGCATGTCGGGTGCGGGTTTTGGTCAGGTTTAGCAGAGGGGTGGGGGTCGCATGCGGAGGGGCAGTGTGTAGGTTTGTAGCAGAGCTGTGAGTGTCGCATGTCGGAGTGCGGGGAGTGTCGGGTTTGTAGCGAGTGTGATTTGTCGAGGTCGGGTGCAGTGGGGTCAGGTGTAGCAGAGTGTGAGTTTTTCGCTTTGTCGGAGTGGTGTGTGTGGGGTGTACAAAAGCTGTGAGTGTCCCCTTGTCGGATTGCAGTTTTGTCAGGTTTGTAGCGAGTTTTGGGTCGCTTGTCGGATTTTGCAGGGGGTCAGGTGTAGCAGAGCTGGGGACTGTCGAAATGCGGAGTGCAGTTTTTGTCGGTGAAAGCGAGCTGGGGATTGTCCCCATTTTGGGGGAGTGCAGGGGGGTGTTTTTCGGGTGTAGCAGAGCGGGTGATTTGTGGCAGTCGGGTGCGATGCCCAGGTTTTGCGAGCTGTGATGTCGCATGTCGGAGGGGGCAGTGGGGAGTCAGGTTTTAAGCAGAGCTGTGACTGTCGCAGGGTCGGAGGGGCGGGAGTTTTGGGGTTGTAGCGGGAGTTTGGGGACTGTCGCATGTGTCAGGTGTAGCAGAGCTGTGACTGTCACATACAGCAGTGCTGACTTTGTCCCCTGCACCTGCCCTGTCCCCCCGGGGGTCCATACCCATAGCTGACCCGGGTCACTGTCACAAGGGGAAATTTTGCGTACAACCCCCACCATCCACCGCACGCACTGACCCCAAGGACTCGCACAGATCACAAGACTCGCACTGCAATTTACTAAACGGGTTTGGAAAAAGTGCGCCCCTAACTGGAGCAGCCAATCAGGGGGCCCGTCCCAGAGCAGCTCAGCGTGTTTTGGTCCGTGCGGGGAAACCCACAGTGTTAAAAATTAACCTTTTTCCCTAGATGCACGCAGCACACATAGCAGTATTCGATGCTCTGCAGCACTGCACATCCCAATGTAGAGCACAGGCACGCATACCAGTATACATAATGCTCTGCAGCACTGTACATCCCAATGTAGAGCACGGCAGCTTTAAAAGTTACAAAAGGCTTGCAGCACTTTTCTTCCCAATTTTAGACCCACAGGCACGAAATCCCAAAAGTTTTACTTAATGCTTTTGCGGGCACTGAAAATTTTTCCCAAATGTAGTGACGGGGGAAAACGCAAAACCATTTTTACTTAATGCTCTGCAGCCTGTACATCCCAGTATAGGCACGGGCCCGGGTTTTTCCGTTTTTCTTTAATGCTCTGCAGAAATTTTACACCCCAATTTTAGGACAGGCAGGGCATACCAGTTTTACATAATGTCTGCGCACTGTACCCCCCAAATGTAGGCACGGAAAGCTTTCCGTATCATAATGCCCCGGCAGCACTGCAAAACCCCAAAATTTTTGGGGCAAAGGCACGGATACAGTATCCCCATAATGCTCTGCAGCACTGTACATCCCAATGTAGAGCACAGGCACGCATACCAGTATACATAATGCTCTGCAGCACTGCACATCCCAATGTAAGGACGGGCCCACGATACAGTATACATAATGCTTGACCCATTTGCAACCAAAATTTAGGCACAGGCAGGGCTTTCCAGTATACTTAATGCTCTGAAAGCACTGTAAAAATCCAATTTTGAGCACGGAAAACATAACAGAACACATAATGCTCTGCAGCACTGCAAATACCAATGCAAACACAAGCACACATACCAGTATACAATGCTCTGCAGCACTGACTTCCAATGAACTCCAAGGACCCCATAGCAGTACAAAATTAATGCTCGAGCCTCCATACCAATGCAGAGCACAGGAACGCATACCAGTACACGTAATGCTCTGCAGCACTGCACATCCAATGCAAACACACCAGTATACAATGCTTGCAGAAAGCACTTTCCAAATTGAAGAGGACAGGCAAAATTTACCAGTTTTCAATGCTCTGCAGCATGCCACCCCCAATGCAGAACACAGGCACTACATACCAGTATACAAAATTGCTCTGAAAGCATCCCAAAATCCCCAATGCAGGACACAGGCACACTTCCCAGCATACATAATGTTGCAAAATGAACACCCCAAATTTGCGGGACAGGAACGCATACCATTTATCCCAAAAATTTGGCTCTGAGCACTGAAACAGCCAGGCAAAATTTCCAGTATATGATGCTTGAAAGCATTTGCACACCCCAATGCAGAACACAGGAAAACATACCAGTTTACACAATGTTTCTGAAACCTGTGTTTCCCCTGTACACCCATGTTTCTGCAGCTGTTGATACTTGTGTACAGAAAGCTCTGCAGCTGCAGACATGGGTATACATTGTACTCTGCATCTGCTGTGCGGCCCTTGCTTTCCACACAGAACTATATTTAGAGTCGGGGGAAGAGGTGGAGGGAGACGTTCTCTGCAGCCATTGCTGCGTTATTCGGGGGCAAAAAGGGCCCGGGGGGGAGCGGGGGAG
>JAODAL010072848.1:0-14956 GCA_025379985.1 Phyllomedusa bahiana | reverse complement strand
TCCCTAGTCACATTTCCCGTATTCCCAGTGAAAAATGGATAAATATTGAAAATCTGAAAAAAAAAATTGAAATTTCACCCCCACTTTGCTTTAATTCTGTGAAAATCAAAAGGGTTATCAAACTTCCTCAAGTGTTGTAAATACATTAAGCGGTCTGTTTCTTAGATGGCATTATTTAGGGGGTATCAAACATGCGGGCCCCTCAAAAGCCACGTCAAAAAAGGGAGTGGTCCCAAAAAAAATGTTATTGAAAATTTTTGAAATTGTGAAAAAATTTTATACAAATTTCTAAGCCCTCTAATGTCGAAAAAAAAAAAGCATTTAAAAAATGATGAACCTATGTGGAATTGGTGATGTAGTTAAAAACAAATTTTGTGGTGAAAAATTTAAATCTTCTGCCCGAAAATTTTGAAACTTTCAAAATCGTAATTTTTTTTCCAAAATTTTCATGAAATTTTTTTGTATTTTTCAAAACAAACAAGGATTGTATGGATAAAAATTTCTTACAACTTAAACCCAAATTGTCACGAGAAAACAACCTCTGAATCACATGGATAGGTAAAAGTGTCAAAAAGTTATTCTACATAAATGGACAGATTTAAAAAATGGGCTGGGTCGGGAAGGCCAAAACCGGGCTGGGTCCTTAAGGGGTTAAAGAATATGAAATAAAGGACGTTTTTTAAAAGATTTCTCTAGCACAGCGGGTTTTTTTTTCTCGGGTGTTCTTGGATTGGGGTTTCTCCGACCCTGCTGTCTGAACTCAGTGGAAGACTGGTGAGCTGATTTCTTATTTTTGTTGTTTTTAAAAACGATAGTTTAGAGCCCGGACTTTTATTTTTCTCCTGTTTGGGGTTTTTTTTTGTGGGTTTTGGTTTTTTCAAGTTTTTTTTTTTTTTTCCAGAACACGGGTTTAATGTACCCGGGAAATGAAACTACCCCAAGTGCTAAAAAATTTAAAAAACACCTCTAAAAAGACCCCCTATTGGGAAAACCCCCAGCCATTCATGAATTTAAACCAGGGGTGTGTGGTATATAAATCCCCAGGTGTTTAACAATTTTTTTTAGCATTACACTCTTAAAAAAAAAAAAATTCAAACAATCTGCTGAAAATTTTTCATTTTTACATTCCTTAATCCTGGAAAAAAAGCTTCTAAAATTTTGTTACCCAAAAATTTTTTCTAAGTTTGGGAATACCCTAATGTGGTGTAAACTGCTTTTGGGCAATACAGGGGTACAAGGGAGGGGAAAGCTATTTGGCTTTTGGAATGCAGATTTTGGTGGGGCCATGTCACATTTCCAAAGCCCCCCCCAAATTAGCAGAACAGGTGAAACCCCTTTCCCGAAAATATGCAATTTTGGATTCAACCCCCCTCATGGATTATCTAGGGGTGTATTGGCATTTGGGTGCACAGGCTTCCTAGTTTTTTAGCATTTGGACATGAAAGTGGGGGAAAAAAAAAAAAGCATTTCCGCCATTTGTTTTTTGGACTTCATTTTTTACGCGTTCGCCGTGCGGGATAAATGACAGGATAACTTTACTCTGCAGTCGATACAATTACAATGATATACATTTTATACAGTTTTTTTTATGTTTTATTACTTTTACACAATCGAAATGCGTTTATAAAAAATTGCATTTTTATGTCTTCATAGGAGCCGTAACTTTTTTATTTTTCTGTATACAGAGCTTATTATGGACTTGTTTTTGCAGGATGAGTTGATGTTTTTATTGGTACTATTATGGGGTGCATATGACACTTTGATCACTTTTTATTAACTTATTATTTACTTTTTTTGTGAGGCATTTTGAACAAAATCCAGCAATCCTGGTAGTGTTTTTTATTTTTACAGCGGTTACCGTGCTGTATAAATGGCATGCTAGTGTTACTCAGCAGGAAAATACGATTACAGCGATACCCAATTTGTATATCTTTTTTATGTTTTACTGCTTTTACACAATAAAAACAATTTTATTCAAAAAGGAAAACACATTTTTTGCATCAACATAGTCTGAGAACCATAACTTTTTTATTTTCCATTTATTGAGCTGTATTGCAGCTTGTTTTTTGCGGGATGATTTGACGTTTTTATTGGTATAATTTTTTGGTAGACAAGGCTTTTGATCGCTTTTAAATCTGTTTTTTTGAAGGCAGGGTGAAGAAAATACTGCAATCCTAGTAGTGTTTTTTTTTATTTTTAACAGCACTCACCGTGCAGCATCCATGACAAGTTAGTTTTACTCCCTGAGTTGAGGCAATTATGGCGATCCCCAATTTATATAGCTTTTTATGCGGAAGCACTTATTTTTTTTTTTTTAAGTGTTTTTATTGTGGAAAACAATATTTATGCATTGCTGTCTTCTGGTAGTCATAACTTTTTTAGTTTTCAATGTACAGAGCTGTGTAAGGGTATTTTTTTGCAGGATGAATGGACGTTTAATTGGCACCACTATGGTGTTTATATGAGTTTCTAATAGCTTTTTATACCATTTTATGTGCTGTGGGATAAACAAAAATTCTGTGACTGTTTTTTTTTTTCCTTTATGACATTCACTGTGCGGGTTAATTAACATGACATATTTATAGGGTGGGTCGTTATGAACGCGGCGATACCAAATATGTGCATTTATTTTTTATCTTTTTTGGAGCAATTGGTATTTGTAAAGGGGAAAAGGGCAGTGTACGTGTTTTTATTTTATTTTTCTTGTTTGTGTTTTACTTTTTTTAACTTTTTTTAACTTTTTCAAATTTTTTTCACTTTTCCCCATAGGAGATTTGTTCAAATCACCCCCTTTTTGCCAAGAACAAAAGCAAAAGACCTTGAGAAGATGCTGGTGGAAGCTGGTAAGATTGTGTCATTATCCACAGTGAAAAGAGTACTGTATCAACGTGGGCTGAAAGGCCACTCTGCCAGGAACAAGCCATTACTCAAAAAGAAACATAGAAGCATATTAACGTTTGCAAATACACACAGGAACAAAGACCTATATTTTTGGAGACATATCCTGTGGTCTGATGAAACTAAAATTGAACTGTTTGGCCATAATGACCATCGTTATGTTTGGAGGGAGAAGCTTGGAAGCCTAAGAACACCATCCCAACTGTGAAACATGGGGGTGGCAGCATCATGTTGTGGGGCTGTTTTGCTGCAGGAGGGACTGGTGAACTTCACAAAATAGATGGCATCATAAGGAAAGAAGATTATGTGGCAATACTGAAGCAACATCTCAAGACATCAGCCAGGAAGTTAAAGCTTGGGCGGAAATGGGTCTTCCAAGTGGACAATGACCCGAAGCATACTGCCAAACTGGTTACAAAGTGGCTTAAGGATAACCAAGTCAATGTTTTGGAGTTGCCATCACAAAGCCCTGATCTCAATCCTATTGAAAATGTATGGGAAAAGCTGAAAAAGCAGGTGCGAGCAGTGCGACCTACAAACATGGCTCAGGTACACCAGCTCTGTCAGGAGGAATGGGCCAGAATTCCTACCAACTATCGTGAGAAGCTTGTGGAAGGATATCCAAAATGTATGACCCAAGTCCCACAGTTTAAGGGCAATGCTACCACATACTAATGAAATGTATGTAAACTTTTCACTTTGCAGAAAATAATACAAATGCCATAAAAATTTCTCTTATTATTCTGGCGTTTTGCAAATATAAATAATTTTGGTAATGATAATTGACCTAAAGCGGGTAAGGTTTATTCTAGGGATGAGCCAATCGATTCTGACGAAGTGGAATTTGTTTCGAATTCAGGAAAAATTTGATTCTAATCGAAGCTGAATTTCCCAGCGATTGGTGGTAACAAATCTGAAATGGCCACAAGCACATGGCGTGACATGGGGTAAAGAACTATGGGAGAAGGAAAGTAATGCTCTCAATGCCATGACATGCAGCCAATCAGCAGCCAGTCAGCTTCTGTGATGTCACAGCCCTATAAATAGGCCAGCCACTTGTCTCTTATGTACACAGATCTCTCTGCAGCAGCACTAGATTGCACTCTGTGCAAATACTTCCAATTTTATAGTTACTGGGGTGAAATACCTTTCAACTACACAGTGTGTGTGTCATATACGCACATGTTGCTAAGCTCTGTAAAGTAATCAACACAATAGAGGATAATGTGTTATTACAAAGGGATCTGGATAAGTTGGAGGCCTAGGCAGAGAAATGGGAGATGAGGTTTAATACAGATAAATGCAAGGTTATGCACATGGGGAGGAAAAATCCATTGCATGACTACATGTTAAATGGAAAAAGGCTGGGTAAAAGTGACATGGATAATCCTGGGAATCCTGGTGGGCAGTAAACTTAATTGTAGCAGCCATTGTCAGACAGCAGCTGCCAAGGCAAATAGGATTATGGGGTGTATTAAAAGGGGCATAGATGCACATGATGAGAACATTATTCTCCCATTATACAAGTCACTGGTTAGACCACACATAGAATATTGTGTACAGTTTTGGGCACCCGTGCACAGGAAAGACATTGTAGAGCTTGAACAGATACAAATGCAAGCAACAAAAATAATAAAGGGACTGGGTGGACTACAGTACCCAGAAAGATTAGCAAGACTAGGGTTATTTAGTTTAGAGAAAAGACGGCTTCGGGGGGACATAATAAATATGTTTAAATACATTAAAGGTCAATATAGTGATCTCTCTCAAGATTTATTTATACCCAGGACTGTATCTAGAACAAGGGGGCATCCTCTACGTCTTGAGGAACGAAAGTTTCTACATAAACATAGAAAGGGATTCTTTACTATTAGATCAGTGAGACTATGGAATTCTCTGCCAGAGGAACTTGTCATGGTAAATTCAATAACAGAGTTCAAAAAGGGTTTGGATGCATTTCTGGAGCGTAATAATATAACAAGTTATAGTGTCTAGGATTCTGGAGATGGGTGGTTGATCCAGGGATTTTTCCGATTGCCAGATTGGAGTCGGGAAGGAATTTTTCCCTAAAATGAGGACAATTGGCTTCTACCTCATTGGGGTTCTTTGCCTTCCTCTGGATCAACACCTTAGCACAACAGGCTGAACTGGATGGACGTTTTGTCTTTTTTCGGTCTTACAGACTATGAAACTATGTTTCTGAACCAGCGTTTTTTACTTTGGGATATTGCTCTCTGTGTCAAAGGGTTACTTTTTCACTTATTGTGGTGAATTATCTTTGAAATACAGTGTGTGCATTTCTCACATACACACATCTACATTACAGCCAGTTCAGTCTTTTGGGATATTGATCTCTGTGCCAAAGAGTTACTTTTTTCACTTATATTTAATATATAGAGATGAGTGAATTTCTCAAAAATCTAATTGCATTAAAAAACAGCTATTTCCTGGCTGCAGAGAGCCTGTATGGTGTTGTAGAACATTGTGCCATGCAGAAATATGCATAGGGAGCATGGTTTGGTATTGAAACAATGCTGTGATTTAGCTTGACACACAGATGACAGTTGCCACTCTTAGAATTGCTTCACACTTCAATTATCTGGGCGGTTACGGGGTCAAAACTGACCAAATAACTGAAGTGGGAATGCAGCCTGACAGGGTAATGTCAGTGCCAGCAGGAAAGAACCGAGCTGTGGGCCAAGATCCTACTATAGCGTCAAAAAGCACACTCTTTTTACACTGTCATCAGATGATTCCACTGATTATGACTGAACCTGTTCTGTTAAACGCTGATACATGTAGAACTACAAAGAGTTACTTTTTGCACTTATTGTGGTGAACTATCTTTGAAATACAATGTGTGTATTTCTCACATACACACATCTACATTACAGGCAGGATATTATTTTGGGATATTGTTCTCTGCGTCTAAGAGTTACTTTTTTCACCTTGAAAGTCATGGGTGTATGTAGAATCTGTGGGCAGAAAGTGAAGCGTGGCCAGGGACCTCATGTTGGCACCATGGCCCTGCATCAATGCTGTGTCACAATCCAGTAGCCTGGGAGAAAAGTGTGAAGTGATTCTAAGAGCGGCGTCATCTGTGTGTCATACTATTGTTTCAAAAAGGGCAATACACTACGTGGAAATCCCTAAAGAAGCATTTATGCTATCTATCATACATGAAAAAACTTTGAGACTCTCGGTTCACATATTTTGATCAAAAGATGTTTAAGCTGCCCACGACTTTCAACGTGATCTCAAAATCGGGCAGTCCTATCCTATCTTTAACCTCTCATCGAGCCAATCAGGCTCTCGCTGGGTAAAAACCGACCTCCATTATTCAGAGAAGAAAAAATAAAAACACCCAACCTGCAAGCTGCCCTTCTTATGACAGCCTGTGAGAGTGGGGCCCGGGGACAGAAACCCAAAATGGAAGCACCCCCTTTCTTCCCATATAGGTTAAAATCAATTTTAACACCAAGTATAACGTATTTGTCTGCACAGAAAAACAATTATGAAAAAACGTATGCAAACATGGGTGCCACTGGCAGGGCTGCGGCACACATGAAAATTATAATGAAACGCACACAGACCCCGCCAGCGGCACATTTCTGCAAAAGGGCAATACACTACGTGGAAACCCTAAAGAAGCATTTATGCTATCTATCATACATGAAAAAACTTTGAGACTCTCGGTTCACATATTTTGATCAAAAGATGTTTAAGCTGCCCACGACTTTCAACGTGATCTCAAATCGGGCAGTCCTATCCTATTTTACCTCTCAATCGACCCAAATCAGGCCTCTCACTGGGTCAACCGTCCTCCATTATTAAGAGAGAAAAAATAAAAAAAACACCCAACTGCAAGCTGCCCTTTTATGACAGGTTGTGAGACTGGGCGGGGACAGAAACCCAAAATGGAAGAAACCCTTCCTTCCCATATGGGTTTAAAATCAATGTCCCCAAAGTATAACGTATGTTTCTGACACAAAAACATTTCTAAAAAAAACGTATGCAAACCTGGGTGCCACTGGCAGGGCTGCGGCACACATATAATTATACATGTACGCACATGTGAACCGAGAGTCTCAAGTTTTTTCATGTATGATAGATAGCATAAAAATGCTTCTTTAGGGTTTTTCCCCACGTAGTGTATTGCCCTTTTTGCAAGAAATGTGCCGCTGGCGGGGGTTTATGTGTGCGTACATTGTATAATTACATGTGTGCCGCAGCCCTGCCAGTGGCCCCCGGGTTTGCATACGTTTTTCAGAAATGTTTTTGTGTGCAGAAACATACGTTATACTTGGTGTACATTGATTTTAACCCTATATGGGAAGAAGGGGTGCTTCCATTTTGGGTTTCTGTCCCCGCCCACTCTCACAGGCTGTCATAAGAAAGGCAGCTTTTTAGGTTGGTGTTTTTTATTTTTTCTCTCTGAATAATGGGGTCGGTTGGGCCCAGCGAGAGGCCTGATTGGCTCGATTGAGAGGTAAAGATGCATAGGACTGCCCGATTTTGAGATCACGTTGAAAGTCGTGGGCAGCTTAAACATCTTTTGATCAAAATATGTGAACCGAGAGTCTCAAAGTTTTTTCATACTATTGTTTCAACACCAAATCACACTGCACATTGTTAGATACGTTTTGGGTCCAAAAAACGGATCAAAAAACGGATCTGAAAAACGTTGTGTGAACATACCCATACTGTATTTATAGTGTGTGGCAGAAAGCATACCCCCAAATCAACAGCAGATTCAGTCACATCTAGATGCGCCCTCGGCAGTAGTCGGGTATTTTACATCTGCAAGCCACAGTCAGGAGAGGAACCTCCTAACTGGGAAAAGGTTTAATGGGAACGGCGGCACCTCCTGCATGTGGTGGCTAACCAGCACTAATGTCAAATACTGAGCACAACAGCGACAGCACTAATGTCAAATACTGAGCACAACAGCGAGCCTTACAGGGCACGATAGTTGAAGCTCTGCGGCTGACAACTTTCTCCCCGTCAGTCACTGGCAGCACCCTGAATGCACAGGACTCTGCTATCGCGCCGTGTAACACTAATACAAGCGGCACCAGCTGACAAAGGAGGAGTTACTGACTGCAGATGACAAAAGATCTCACATTCCCTTTAAGGACGAGGAGTTAAAGGGATGTGGAGGTCGCTGGAATGCGGTTCAATAGGGGATGGGAAAGAGGCTGAAGATGGCTGAGCGGCACCATGCAAGGTATGCTTCGGTTGGCTGAAAGTTTGGAGGCGCTGGCAGACGTTCACAGGACGAAGCTCCCTCCATGTTTTCTACGTTACCGGAAGGTACAAATCATCTTTTCACAGGTGAAACCGTGTGTGCCGCTAGTCCAAGCCCTACATACCGGAGCAAGACCCCGGACTGGTCTGAGAGAGAGAATGGGGACAATGAGGTTGTGATTATGGCGCTCTAGGCCCTCCGCAGACCGAGGCGGTGTCGGAGGAAGGGAGGGGCGGCTCCTGAAGTGTCACTGGGTCCGGCGGAGCGGTATTGCCTGCAGAGGAGGACAAACATTTGTATGGCGTAGACCTGAGTAATCCCAAAGGGAAACGACTAGATGTCAACTCACCACCCGGCCTCTGCTTGGCCTTCTCAGTGTGTACAGTGTTTTCTCCCATAGAGATGTATGGCTTTGTGGAGAGCATTGTGAGGCTGTGAACCAGGCCTGGGACTGGTAATTGTTTCAATCAGGAGGTTCAGTGGGTCTTTTGCGCCGGCTCAGAGCGGCCCACCAGGGGGCTAGGTGATTTCCTTGGTGGACCCCGATTTCGGCACATGTTTTTAAATGTATGCCTGTCGTGAACGCACATGCAATGAAAACTACAGTGGGGTAAGGAGCAATGTGCACCTTGCCCTCCCAAACCCAGTGGTGAAAGTTTACTGGGCAGCTGTTGTACTTGCAACCAGGCCCCTGAGCCAGAGTGGCCAAAGGACCCTTTGCCACACAGCTGCACCCCTGGATCACATAGACCCAGTTTATGGGGCAGATCAGACTGGGTACTTGAAAAGCAATGATATCACTCCAAACCCTTTCCGGAACGCGAGAGGAGGGTTTGGTGAGGGAACTGGGAGAGGGTGAGTGTTTTTTTCTTTTAGGGTCACTCCATGTCAAGTGAACTAATGATTTTTCCCCTATATTTTTAATTCTTTTGAGATTTTTGTCATTTGGTAGTATTGTATCAGAAAATAAAAAAATGTGAAAGGAAAAAAATTAGTTTTTTTTTTTTTTTTTTTAATTGATTTTCAAAATTCGGAAAAAGTGTGAATTTCGGTGTTTCCCGCCTTTACATTTCTCCCCATAATTCGGCTCGAAAAAGATAGAGAAAAAAAATAAAAACCATTTTTACTCAAAAACTGTACAGGCTTTCCCAAGGTATGTCACAAGAGTATCTTCGTTAATATTTTACCCATGCAAATGCAAAAAATTTTTAAAACGCATTTCTGAAAAAAACTTGTAATTTAAAAAATTCCCAAAAATTCACATGTGCCCGCTATGCTCTAGCCACATCCGTACCAAAATTCAAGTTGGGATCACGATGGGATCATATTTAAAAATATAACTATTTCAGTGTCAATTAGAAAATCTTGAATTCAGATCTGTTCAGCTTTGTGGTCTAAAAGTGTGGGGTCTATATTTACAAGTAATCCATGATTTTTAGATATTACTTTATTTTATTATGTTACAGCTTAGAAGCAGGAGAGGACAGAGGAGAAAGCTTTGTTAGGGCTCAACCTGAGAATGAACAGAGGTTAGACAGTGAATACAGAGCAGTGACAGGCCAGCAGCTCTGTTAATCATGTGAAGTATTGCCCACCGCAGACCCAAAGGAAGTAAGGGTATGTTCACATGGCATCTTGTGTCCGTGTGAAAATCCGCTTTTGTGATTTCGTGTCTGGGTCCATCTGAAGGACCCCGAGACGCATAAAACAATGAGCAGTGAGTTTAACACTGGGCAAATGAGAACACGCCAGCAGCGTTCACATGACCGATGCCGATGCGTATTTGCATCGGTTTTGTCGATGTGTCTTTCGGGATGCGCTCCAAGAAATGACATGTAGGTTAACATTAAGAGAGAATATCAAAAATAAAATTTCCCGAAGAATCACATTGTATACTTTATTTGCATTTTGCAGTGGAAGTATTTGACCCCTTTGGCAAACGAGACCCTTTATACTTGGTGGCAAAAACCCTTGTTGGCAAGCACAGCAGTCAGACGTGTGCGCAAACCTCATCATCAACTATTAATAACATCAGGAGGAATTTGTTCCATCCTCTTTGCAGATCATTTCAATGATTATGATTTGAGGCTGTCGTTTGGCAACTCGGTGCCTCAACTCCCTTTATACCCTTTTCTATGGGGTTAAGGTCTGGAGGGCTGGCTAGGCTACTCCATGACCTTAATGTGCTTTTTTTGAGCCATTCCTTTGTTTCCATGGCTGTATGTTTTGGGTCATTGTATTGCTGGAAGACCAGTACGACCCCTTTTTAATGTCATGACGGAGGGAAAAGGGTTGTCACCTCTTGATTTTACGGTACATGGCTCCATCCATTTCTTCACTTATGCGGTGAAGTAGTCCTGTGCCCTCAGCAGAGAAACCCCCCAAAACATAAGGTTTCCGTCCATGCTTGACAGTGGGATGGCGTTCTTTGGGTCATAAGCAGCATTTCTCTTCCTACAAACACGGCGAGTAGAGTTAATGCCAAAGAGCTCAATTTTTGTTCTATCTGACCCAGGACCTTCTCCCAAAACACTACAGAATCATCCAGGGGTCATTGGCAAACTTCAGACGGGCCTGCACATCTGCCATCTTGAGCAGGGGACCTTGCGGGCACTGCAGGATTTTAAACCATTATGGCTTAATGTTTTAACAATGGTTTTCTTGGAGACTGTGGTCCAGCTGCTTTGGATCATGAACAAGTTCCCCTGTGTTTTTTTTGGCTGATCTGTCGCCTTATCATGATCAAGGATCCCCCATGAGGTGAGATTTTGCATGGTGCCCAGAGTCGTTTGCAGTCATTTTGTATTTCTTCCATTTTATATGTTGCCCCCAATAGTTGTCTCCTTTCACCAGGGCTTGCTTATGGTTTAGTAGCTTTATGTTGTTTTTTGTCCCCGCTATTAGAAAGCTTTTTGGGTTTGCCCATGTTGTAGAGGTTAGAGTCTGACTGGTCTGTGGCGGAATTTTAATAAAGGTGATACCGTATATATGAGATACTTTTGCCACAAAAAAGGGAAAGCTTATTGACTGAGTATAAGCCTAGGGGGGAAAATGCAGCGGTATGGGTAAATATCAAAAAAAAAAAATGGATCCAATAAAATTAAAAGGCGTTTTAATGTCCTCCATAGGAGTTTTAGGCTGTTAGGCAGTTTAATTTTCCCCTTAGGCAGGTTATAGGCAGATATAGTTCCTCATAGACGGGCTATAAGCAGGTATAGGTCCCCCTAGGCAGGTCATAGGCAGGGTTTTAAAACAAAAAACAAACTCCTTGATCCCCCGCTGCTCCGCCTCCCGGGTAGTTCCGCTTCGTCTTCTCGGCACAGAGCGCGTGATGTCATCAGGCCGCGCACGAAAACGCGTGACCACCACTGCCTGTCCCGGGAAAAAATCCGGACAGCCACGAGTTTGCGGCCACACAGAGTCCCCTGCGGAGCAGGGAGCGCTCGCTCTCTGCTCCGCAGTGGTTTCTCTTCACCTGTATGCGCTCCGGAGGAGTCGCATACAGGGGAAGAGATCACAGACAGTGCCCGGGCCGTGGCAGCGACCGGACGCTGTCGGCTGTACTCAGTATTCAGTTATATGCGCTCCCTGAGGAGTCGCATATAGTTGAAGTGTCCCTGTCAGCTCCTGGGCCATCGCAGGGCCCAAGTGCCAACAGTGACTAGAGTATAAGCCAAGGTTGGATTTTTCAGCACATTCTCTGTGCTGAAAAACGCGGCCTATACTCGAGTATATACGGTATTTAAGACAGCTGTCTTTTATGAAAGGTAACAAGTTGATTAGGAGAGAGTTAAGGCCCCGTTACACGGATTATTGCCGACGGATTTGTGCGCCGTTTTGAGCGCACAAATCCGCCGTGAATGCGGGGCGGGGGCCGGAGCCGGGCGGGGGCGCCGCTCCCGGCCCAATAGACAATGCATTGTTTACGGCGCGTCCGCGCCGTAAATAATGTGCATGTCATTTTCTCCCCCCGCGGCGGATTTGCCGAGCGGGGAGGAGCGACGGATTCCACTGTTCTCAATGAGAGAAGTGGATTACCGTAATGACTCCGACGGATTGGCGCCGTATTGAAGTGCAAATCCGGCGCGGAATACGGCGCCAATCTGTCGGCAAATAAGCCGTGTGAACGGGGCCTAATTAAGAGCCAGAACTCTTAATGGTTGCTAGGGGATCAAATACTTATTTCTCTCAGCAAAATGCAAATTTATACAATGTGATTTTCTGTATTTATTTTGGATATTCTATCTCAATATTAAAATTAACCTACCCTTAAAATTATAGACTGTTCAGGTCTTTGTCAGTGGGCACACTTACACAATCAGCAAGGGATCAAATAATTATTTCCTTCACTGTATATCCCACCTGTTATTAGGAAAAAAAAAAAAACAAAGTAAAAATTACATAAAAATAAAGCCTAAAATCTTGTGAAAAAAAATAGTAGAATAACAGAGTGCAAAAAAGCATCATAGAAGTCTAACATGGATGTTTTACAGAAAAGAAAAAATGTACTTGGTCAAAGAAGGGGGTCAACAGCCTGGTCAGGAACAGATTGAGGGCAGTACTATAATTTGAGATGCCTTTAATCAAATTGCAGCCAAAAAAAACACAAAACAAAGTGCTATTGCGTCCAAGTTTTGATTTTTGACCACAGCTATTCTGTTTGCAGATACTTTTTAGGTCTCTGCAAACTGTTTCATAGTTTCATAGTTTGTAAGGCCAAAAAAAGACGACACGTCCATCCAGTTCAGCCTGTTGTGCTAAGGTGTTGATCCAGAGGAAGGCAAAAAAAACCCCATGAGGTAGAAGCCAGTTGTCCTCATTTTAGGGAAAAATTCCTTCCTGACTCCAATCTGGCAATCGGAAAAATCCCTGGATCAATGACCCCTCTCCTGAATCCTAGTCACTATAACTTGTTATATTATTACGCTCCAGAAATGCATCCAAACCCTTTTTGAAATCTGTTAGTGAATTCACCCAAAGACAATTTCCTCTGGCAGAGTGTTTCCACAGTCTCACTGCTCTTTTCAGTAAAGAATCCCTTTCTATGTTTATTGTAGAAAAACTTTGTTTCCTCAAGACGTTAGAGGATGCCCCTTGTTCTAGATACAGCTTTGGGTTAAAGAATCTTGGGGGAGATTCTATATTGACCTTTGATTTTATTTAAACTATTTATTATGTCCCCCGAAGCCGTCTTTTCTCTAAACTAAATAACCCAATCTTGCTAATCTTTCTGGGTATTGTAGTCCCCCCAGTCCTTTATTTTTGTTCCGCCTTTGTCCTGTTCAAATCTACAAGTCTTTCCTGTGCATGGTGCCAAAATGTACACAATATTCCATGTGTGGTCTAACCGTGACTTGTATAATGGGAGAGTAATGTTCTCATCATGTGCTCTATGCCCCTTTTACTGCACCCCATGATCCATTTGCCTTGTCAGCTGCTGTTCTGACACTGGTGCTACAATTAAGTTTACTGTCCACGGATTCCCAAGTCCTTCTCCAGGTCACTTTTCCCAGCCTTTTTCCATTTAACATGTAGTATGTAATGGTTTTTTCCCTCCCCATGTGCATAACCATGCATTTACTGTGTTAAACCTCATCAGCCATTTCCCTGCCCGGGCCCTCCAAATATAAAGATCCCTTTGTAATAACACATTATCCTCTATTGTTTTGATTATTTACAGAGCTTAGTATCGTCTGCAAAGATCGATATTTACTGTGTAATCTCTGTGTAAGATCGTTTTTTGAAAATGTTGAAGGGATAGGGCCCAATACGGGACCCTTGTGGTACCCCACTAGTAACAGCAATCCAGTCTGAGTATGTCCCGTTAATTACTACCCTTTTTTTTTCTATCAGTGAGCCAGTTGCTTACCCACTTGCACACATTTTCTCCAGTCCAAGCATCCTCATTTTATTTAAACCAACCTTTTATGGCACCGTATCAAATGCTTTAGAAAAAATCTAGATATTGACATCCAGTGCCTCACCCCGTTCCTAGTCTAGCACTGACTTCCTCATAGAAGTGATGAGATTAGTCTGACAGGACCCATCTTCATAAACCCATGTGGAACGGCGTTATAAAATTTTATTTTCGTGAGATACTCCAGGATTTGCATCTTGAGAAAACCTTTTAAACATTTTTACCTACAACAGAGGTCAAACTTACCGGCCTATAGTTTCCTGGATCACTTTTTGACCCTTTTTGAATTATTGGCACCACATTTGCTATGCGCCAATCCTTTGGGACATACCCGTTATTACAGTCCATAAATATTAAGAATAGGGACCTATCTATGACATCACTTAATCCCCTTAGGACACATGGGTGTATGCCATCTGGACCTGGGGATTTGTCTATTTTAATCTTCTTAAGACAGAGCTGCACTTCTTCCTGGGTTAGACAAGAAACTTTTAAGTTGGAGTTTACCTCATCCCTCTGTTCAACAGGAAGTCATCCTCCTCGGTAAATTACAGTGGAGAAAAAAGTGTTTAATAGGTTTGCTTTTTTCTCATCGCCCTCAACTGTCTCTCCTCTGTTCTTTTCAAAGGGCCCAAAATTTTTTGTTTTAATCTTTTTACTATTTATATAGTTAAAAAATATTTTGGGGTTAATTTTACTTTCTATAGCGATATGTCTGTCCGTCTCCAGCTTTGCTTCCTTTATCTTTATTTTACGCACTTTATTTTTTTTCCCTATAGCTTCTTAGTGCCTCTTCACTACCCTCCCGTTTTAGTAGCTAAAAAGCTTTCTTTTTTTTTATTGCCTCTTTTACATCCCTGTTGAATCCACATTGGGTTTTCCTTTTTTTAATT
>JAODAL010072847.1:0-14956 GCA_025379985.1 Phyllomedusa bahiana | reverse complement strand
TACTTTTTCCACATAAATTGGAAATAAAATGAAATGCTTGGACTGGGGGAAAATGTGTGCAAGTGGGTAAGCAACTGGCTCAGAGATAGAAAACAAAGGGTGGTGATTAACGGTGCATATTCAGACTGGATCCCTGGTACTAGTGGGGTATTGGGCCCTATCCTCTTTAATATTTTCATTAATGATCTTACACAGGGATTACACAGTAGAATATCGATCTTTGCAGACGATACTAAGCTCTGTAAAGTAATCAACACAATAGAGGATAATATGTTATTACAATGGGATCTGGATAAGTTGGAGGCCTGGGCAGGAAAATGGCAGATGAGGTTTAATACAGATAAATGGTTATGCACATGGGGAAGAGAAATCCATTGCATGACTACATGTTAAATGGAAAAATACTGGGTAAATGTGACATGGAGAAGGACTTGGCAACCATAGAGGACAGTAAACTTAATTGTAGCAGCCAGTGTCAGGCAGCAGCTGCCAAGGCAAATAGGATCATGGGGTGTATAAAAAGGGGCACAGAGGCACATGATGAGAACTTTATTCTTCCATTATACAAGTCACTGGTCAGACCAAACATGGAATATTGGGGACAGTTTCGGGCACCAGTGCACAGGAAAGACATTGCAGAGCTTGAACAGGTTCAATAGCGGCAACAAAATAATATAAGGACTGGGTGGACTACAGTACCCAGAAAGAATAGCAAGATTAGAGTTATTTATTTAGTTTAGAGAAAAGACGGCTTTGGGGGGGACATAATAAATATGTTTAAATACATCAAAGGTCAATATAGAGATCTCACCCAAGATTTATTTATACCCAGGGCTGTATCTAGAACAAGGGGGCATCCTCTACGTCTTGAGGAACGAAAGTTTCTACATAAACATAGAAAGGGATTCTTTACTGTAAGAGCAGTGAGACTGTGGAACTCTCTGCCAGTGGAACTTGTCATGGCGAATTCACTAACAGAGTTCAAGAAGGGCTTGGATTCATTTCTAGATGTAGTAATAGAACAAGTTATAGTGACCGGGATTCTTGAGAAGGGTCTGGATACATTTCTAGATGTAATAATATAACAAGTTATAGTGACCGGGATTCTGGGGAAGGGTCTGGATACATTTTTAGTTGTAATATAACAAGTTATAGTGACCGGGATTCTGGAGAAAGGTCTGGATACATTTCTAGATGTCATAATATAACAGGTTATAGTGACCGGGATTCTGGAGAAGGGTCTGGAGACATTTCTAGATGTAATAATATAACAGGTTATAGTGAGGATTCTGGAGAAGGGTCTGGAGACATTTCTAGATGTAATAATATAACAAGTTATAGTGACCGGGATTCTGGAGAAGGGTCTGGATACATTTCTAGATGTAATAATATAACAAGTTCTAGTGACCGGGATTCTGGAGAAGGGTCTGGATACATTTCTAGATGTAATAATATAACAAGTTACAGGGACCGGGATTCTGGAGAAGGGTCTGGATACATTTCTAGATGTAATAATAGAACAAGTTATAGTGACCAGGATTCTAGAGGGGGGTCGTTGATCCAGGGATTTATTCCGATTGCCAGATTGGAGTCAGGAAGGAATTTTTTCCCTAACATGAGGACAATTGGCTTCTACCTTTTGGGGGTTTTTGCCTTCCTCTGGATCAACAGTTTAACATTTTAGCAACACTTTAGCACAATAGGCTGAACTGGATGGACGTATGTCTTTTTTCGGCCTGACAAACTATGTAACTATGATACACCTCCAATTTAAATAGCTGGGGGTCTGATCATTAAAGTTTCATCAATGCCTTGTACAGGATGTGTCAAAATTAAAGGTTTGGGGGTGGTATCCAGGGGGATCGTGTATTTTTCCTAGCTCAAAGACATGTAATTCTGGGCTTCAATGGTCAGAACTCAAGGCTCAATTCACTGATGGACCCAAAAATCAACTCCGCTAGTGGGCCCTGGCCTAAAGAATCAACTCCAATGGGGGGCCCCAAGAATCAACTCCACTGGTGGGCCCAAGAATCAACTCCACTGGTGGGCCACAAAAAAAAAAATGTTAGGCCCCAAAGAATCAACTCCAATGGTGGTCCCCAAGAATTTACTCCACTGGTGGGAACCAAGAATCAACTCCACTGGTGGGCTGCCAAAGTCATCTGCACTAGTGGGCTCCAAGAATCATCTCCACTGGTGGGCCACAAAAAAAAAAAAACTAGTAGGCCCCAAGAATCAACTCCAATGGTGGGCTCCAAGAATCAACTCTACTGGTGGGCCCCAAGAATCAACTCCAATGGTGGGCTCCAAGAATCAACTCCACTGGTGGGAACCAAGAATCATCTCCACTGGTGGGCTGCAAAAGTCATTTCCAATGGTAGACCCCAAGAATCAACTCTACTGGTGGCCCCCAACAGTCATCTCCATTGGTGGGTTCCAAGAATCAACTCCACTGGTGGTCCCCAAGAATCACCTCCACTGGTGGGCCCTGGACTCAAAAATCAACTGCACTGGTGGGCCACAAAAAAAAAAAAAAAAAAAAAAAAACTGGTAGGCCCCAAGAATCAACTCCAATGGTGGTTCCCAAGAATCGACTCCACTGGTGGGAACCAAGAATCAACTCCACTGGTGGGCTGCAAAAGTCATCTGCACTAGTGGGCTCCAAGAATCCTCTACACTGGTGGGCCACAAAAAAAAAAAAACTAGTAGGCCCCAAGAATCAACTCCAATGGTGAGCTTCAAGAATCAACTCTACTGGTGGGTCCCAAGAATCAACTCCACTGGTCGGAACCAAGAATCATCTCCACTGGTGGGCTGCAAAAGTAATTTCCAATGGTGGACCCCAAGAATCAACTCTACTGGTAGACCCCAAAAGTCATCTCCATTGGTGGGTTCCAAGAATCATCTCCACTGGTGACCCCAAGAATCAACTCCAATGTTAGACCCCAATATCAACTGCACTGGTGCGCCCCAAAAATCAACTACACTGGTGGGCTCCAAGAATCAACGCCACTGGTGGGCCCCAAGAACCAGTTCCACTGACGTTCCCCAAGAATCATCTCCACTGGTGGACCCCAAGAATCATCTCCGCTGGTGGGCCCCAAGAATCATCTCCACTGGTGGGCCCAAGAATTAACGCCACTGGTGGGCTCCAAGAACCAGCTCCACTGATGTTCCCCAAGAATCATCTCCACTGGTGGGCCTCAAGAATCAACTCCACTGATGGGCCCCAAGAATCAACGCCACTGGTGGGCCCCAAGAAACAGCTCCACTGATGTTCCCCAAGAATCATCTCCACTGATGGGCCCCAAGCACCCTGTATCGACAGTGCTGAACCCTCATTGATGAGGCAACATCTGTGATTAGAAGACATTCCATTCAAATTCTATGAATTCAAGTCCATATCTTCATGCTTCTGCCTCTCCGGGTTTGTTGTTCGCCTCCTCCACAAACAACAGTGATCAGACGGTATTTATTGTGGGAAAAACATTTTTAAGAGAAATTTCACATATGAAAATAATTCTACCTCTTTAAGCCCATATGTACTTGCTATAGGGTGAACTCCAATTAAATTTGTTACATATCTGCTATACAGGGGACTGCTTCCTCATCCTATAGCAGCTTCAGACCCCCCTCCATTAGTTGGCTGGAATACAACTGATAATATATCCTGTCTGTATGTTATAGGCTATCTCCCAACGTTTAGCAAAAGGAAGGAAGGAAATATTAGGGCGAGTCACAGAAATTCCCTGCTATTATTAAGCAACACCTCTAACTATACCTGAGCGCACCCAGATATGTTCAGCCTTCATCCTGCACATCACGACCGAAACAATAGTGGTGCTATAGGGTCTATGAAAATATATTTGTCACCCCCCACTCAGATTTTATGTATAAAAATCTATGCAGCAAACAGAACTTTGCGATTAGACGATCTTCCATGTATGACAATACCGTAGACATCTAAATAACGGTCATACCTATACAATACCACTTTACAAGGAGCAATTGTTATCATCAAACCAGTACATAATGGAGAATATTACCAATAATACCACTATACAATGGAAAAAGATTACCGCCACATCATGACCACATATCACCACAACCCTATGAATTGCATATCCTCGCCAAACTGTTACTAGATAAAGCCCAGTATTCCAACACTAGTAGGACCACTATCTTAGGAGAAAATATACTATCACCATGCTGTTACTAATGAGGGGGTCGGCTCGGTGGTCAAGGTCCAACGGCACAGAGACACAGACAGCCTTCTCAGGGGCAAGCTCGGGATTCTTCTGCCATTTATTGGCAATATAAATGACAGGTGTAAAATAAAACAGAAAAAACAACTACTGATCATCTGAGCGCTAACTGAAACAGTAGTGGGTATTCCCTCACTGTCACCTCAGTAACAGCAAACCAGGTTGGAGACCCTGGTTATCTCCCGGTGTAGCCTCTCAGGCCAAACTCCTTGGAGACACAACAAAACAGCTCACTTTATATAGACCAGCTAAACACTGGCCTGGAACATGGGGAGCAGTCACCCGCCCTACACTTTGACTGCTCCTAGTCAGAGTCGTCCCAGACTGAGCTGTTTCCAAACTGCTATACTAGCTGTTCAATAGGTGCCAACTACTAACTGCAGCTGACACAAAATAAAGCACTGGCTCCTACCTCACCGAGACCAGGTACATGTATCTTTCCTTCTCCATGTATAAGTGAGAACTCTGGGTGCAATGTATACACCGTTCACCACCTTACCTGCCAGGGTCTCACATATCCCCCACCTCTGCTAAGACCTTTGGACAAGGCCATACTGTGCCTTCAGACCATTGACCGTGACAACGCGTCCACATTGCCTTGCTGAGAACCAGAACAATTTTCCACGTAAAATGTAAAGCCTTGAAAGGCCAAAAAACACCTGGTGACCCTTCCATTTTACCTTTATTCTGGGCTATCCATCCAAAGGTGAGTGGTCAGTGACAAGCCTGAATTGTCTGCCCAAAAAAGAGTACCTTAAGGACTCGATCGCCCACTTAAGAGCCAGACACGCCCTCAATTATACAAATTAATTAGGCTGTGCACATCCATATATTTTAAAAAACGTAAGCATAGGTGCACACTGGTAAGGCAATAGCATACATCTAATACAAATATCAGTGGCACACTACAAAACTAAGTAAAACATCAAGGTATATAGGAATATTGGAAATGCATTACTGCTGAGGAAAATCTGAAAAACCTGGGATTCTTAGTTTACAGTTTTTGATCAAGAATTGTTTAAGCTCACCTCCCAAAAGCGTCAAGGGGATCCCAGCACAGGTGAGTCCCTAACACTAACATGTTACCTCACTAGGAGTCCATTCAGACTACAACCTCTCAGGGAGTGATAGGAACTTGCTACTGAATTATCCTGCACTAGTTTAAAAGAGATAGCCGGAGTGCAGCAAGCCAATGAGGCTGCCATTCCTCAAATAGACTACAAAAATTAATTAGGCTGTGCACATCCATATATTTTAAAAAACGTAAGCATAGGTGCACACTGGTAAGGCAATAGCATACAAATTCCTATATACCTTGATGTTTTACTTAATTTTGTAGTGTGCCACTGATATTTGTATTAGATGTGTAGTCTATCTGAGGGATGGCAACCTCATTGGCTTGCTGCACTCCCCCTACCTCTTTTAAACCAGTGCAGGATAATTCAGTAGCAGGTTCCTATCACTCCCTGAGATGTTGTAGTCTGACGGGACTCCTAGTGAGGTAACATGTTAGTGTTAGGGACTCACCTGTGCTGGGATCCCCTTGACGCTTTGGGAGGTGAGCTTAAACAATTCTTCATCAAAAACTGTAAACTAAGAATCCCAGGTTTTTCATATTTTCCTTAGCAGTAATGCATTTTCAAAAAATTCCTATATCCCTTGATGTTTTACTTAGTTTTGTAGTGTGCCACTGATATTTGTATTAGATGTACTCCCTCAATTATGGCATCATTTTTTTCTGTGGACGTCAGCTTTCTGCTTAAGTAGACCACTGCGTGTTCTTCCCAATTGACTATCTGTGAGAGGACCCCTCCTAGCCCAACACTGGAGGCATCTGACTCTACTATGAACTCTTTTATAAAGTAAGGCGCTTTCAATATTGGTCTTTTACACAAGAGCTCTTTTAACTTTTCTTTAAGAAACCCTCCTACTCTGCACTCATTACCTGTATTACTTGCACCTGTTTGTTACATATATATACTAAACTCTATCTTACCAATAATCCAATAATATGATGCACAATGTAAAAATAATACTGCCACACATTACTATGGACTAATGACTAAATAATAGCACAATGCTGTCACTGAATATAAACTTTTACACTAAGACCAATTTCACTGTCATACAGTGACCATATAGTGGTAGACAACAGTGTACATAGGCTCTGCAGACTGTATATTAGCCCCATACAGTGACCATATAGTGGTAGACATCAGTGTACACAGGCTCTGCAGACTGTATATTACCTCCATACAGTGACTATATAGTGGTAGCAACCAGTGTACACAGGCTCTGTAGACTGTATATTACCTCCATACAATGACCATATAGTGGTAGACACCAGTGTACACAGGCTCTGTAGACTGTATATTACCTCCATACAGGGACCATATAGTGTTAGGTACCAGTGTACACATGCTCTGCAGACTGTACATTACCTCCACACAGTGACCATATAGTGGTAGCTACCAGTGTACACAGGTGCCCTACAGACTGTATATTACCACAACACAGGGACCATATAGTGGTAGCAACCAGTGTACACTGACTCTGCAGACTGTATATTACCTCCATAAAATGACCATATAGTGGTAGACACCAGTGTACACAGGCTCTGCAGACTGTATATTACCTCCAGACAGGACCATATAGTGTTAAGGTACCAGTGTACACATGCTCTGCAGACTGTACATTACCTCCACACAGTGACCATATAGTGGTAGCTACCAGTGTACACAGGTGCCCTACAGACTGTATATTACAGCCCTACAATGATCATATAGTGCTAGCTACTAGTGTACACAGGTGCCCTACAGACTGTATATTACCCCCATACAGTGATCATATATAGCATAGATACCAATGTACACAGGCTCTGCAGACTGTATATTACCTCCATACAGTGACCATATAGGGGTAGACACCAGTGTAAACAGGCTCTGCAGACTGTATATTACCGCTATACAGTGACCATATTGTGGTAGCCACCAGTGTACACAGGCTCTGCAGACTGTATATTACCTCCATACAGTGACCATATAGTGGTAGACACCAGTGTACACAGGCTCTGCAGACTGTATATTACCTCCATACAGTGATCATATAGTGGTAGACACCAGTGTACACAGGCTCTGCAGACTGTATATTACCACCATACAGTGACCATATAGTGGTAGACACCAGTGTACACAGGCTCTGTAGACTGTATATTACCTCCATACAGTGACCATATAGTGGTAGACACCAGTGTACACAGGCGCTGCAGACTGTATATTACCTCCATACAGTGACCATATAGTGGTATACACCAGTTCACACAGACTGCAGACTGTATATTACCTCCATACAGTGACCATATAGTGGTAGACACCAGTGTACACAGGCTCTGCAGACTGTATATTACCTCCATACAGTGACCATATAGTGGTAGACAGCAGTGTACACAGGCTCTGCAGACTGTATATTATCTCCATACAGTGACCATATAGTGGTAGGTACCAGTGTACACAGGCTCTGCAGACTGTATATTACCCCCATACAGTGACCATATAGTGGTAGACAGCAGTGTACACAGGCACTGCAGACATATAACTACAGTAATTACAGTAAAGTTACATCCAGGGACTCACAGGTGACATCTTTTTTTATTGAAGGTTTGTCTTAGACCAACATGATGACTTCTCCAGGCTGTGACTTGTCTACTTGCAGACATCTTAGGCTCCCCACTTTTCTAGCACACTCCCCATTAGTAATGTCCCAATTGGTAAATATGTCCCCCTTGATGCTCATAACAGTAACAGTATTTTACTGATCCTTTTTTGTCCATCACAGGAGCAATGCCCCCAAACAGAAACAGTATCCCTCATGTGGCCAGATAGAAAAAGTGCTCCAACAGTTATAGCGCCCACACAGGCTTTTCTTTTGTGCCCCAACAATTAAAGGGCCAGCTCTGTGCCCCTGGTTATAAGCTTATTTGTGCCCCCTTTGGCATCAGGACACTAAAGTCCAAAGCCACCATACATTCAGGGCTGGGCTCCAATCACACTGATTATAAGGACCTTCTATATAAGGACCTTCTGTATTAGCCACCTGACTGATTGAGACCCTTATAATGAGTGTGAATGGAGCCCAAACCTTAAATGATGAGGGCATTGGTGCCACAAGGGCTTTGGATAGGCACCCACCATGGGGCTACCTTTATTGATATAGGTATGCAATTCATCAAAGGGCATACTGGTTGGCTGGGGGGGAGGCAATGATGGCTCGGAAAGGGGAAATCTCTCCTTGGGGAGAGCACCATACGGGGGTAGAGTTTTTGAATTTCCTTCTTTACCCTCCCCCCCACAGACAGATTGCTCGCTCTGCACTGATGAGGGGAAAAAACCCCCAAAACAGCGATCGTGGGTGATATCTTGGCTAATTCCCTTTTGTTTTCTCAAAACCTTGGGTAAAAAAGAAAATTTTGGGATTTGTTACCTCCAAAAAGGGGCGCTTGAGTTTTCCAGCTCCTTTCCCCCAAATGCCTTTGTATTTAGGGAATTCTACCTCTTCAAATCCTTAAAGAGGGTAACAAGAGATGGTCCCCTTTAAAATACAGATTTATTTGGCCAACCCCAATGAAAGGTTAACCCTTAAAAGGAAATTTGCAAAGGGGGAAATTCACCTTTCAGGTCTTGTACGGGACCACCCAACTATCCGTGGGTGTATGCGTTTTTAAAAGCATTTCTGGCGACTAAAAATGTGTGCTTGTGTAAACCCGCTCCAGATGGTTTTTTACCACGTGTTTAAAAGGGGTTGTTCACTACTTTGATAAACTCACCCAACCCTGTTTTTTGCTTTCATTTTGAATTAGGGTGTTTTCTGGCTTCAAAGGGCTACTAGTCTTAGCAAAGAAACCATCTGCGGGCCTATCAGGAGGTCAAACAGGTCTGTCGCTATGCACCGTCTGGCACCTACAGGAAAAAAATTTTTTTTGGGGGAAAAACGGGGTTTTCTTTGTAAGTTTTAAAATAGGGCAAACCCCAGACGGGACACCTTCGGAGAGATGGAACGGTCGTACTAAAAAGTTGTCAGCTGGCAAACTATCAGGAAGATAAACGGGGGAAACGGGTAACAATAGAAAAACCCAATGGCTGGAACCTTTTTCAGGAGAGTTTGGAACAGGTTTTTCTATAGTGACCCCACTGGCAGCTATCAGAAAATTTAACAGGACGTAGCTATAGCACCATGTGGCACCTATCAGGGAGATGGAACAGGTTGTACTATAAAAACCTGGGGACCCTATCGGGAAGGGATGGAACGGTGTAGCTAAGTACCAGAGGGCCCCTTGGGGAATGGAACAGGACTGTAGCTTAGCAACCGGCTTGGGACCCCGGGGAGAGATGGAATTGTCTGTAGCTATAGCAACCTGGGGAGTAATGCCCCCATACAAAGGGGATTCTAGGAATAGGTGGACACTGAAGGACAAATCCCCGAAAGGGCTTGTTTTTTAAAGATCTTTAACATAAAACAGCATCCCTGTAGGAGAAAAACCCCTTTAGGGGGGAACGCCCAAATTTTGAGGCATTTTCCGGGGCCCTCCACCCCTATCCAAAAAAAATTTTTGCAGGCTGATGTAAAGATTAAAAAGGGCTGTCTCTTTTTTTAAATTCAATTTTTTTTGGGCCCCCTCAATGATCAGCAAAACACGGAGGGAAAAACGGAGGGTTATGAAGCAAAGGAAGCATAATCCTTCTAAAGAAAAATTCTGCCACTTCAAGTCCAAATCTATTTGCTATAAAGGTCAACGGGGAAAACAAACAACAGAGAATGAGAAGACTGCAAAACTGAAACAGTGGGGGATGCCAAAAAAGAGAAATGTTAAGTTCTGTGCAATCTGTGTCTTTGGGGAGACATCAGCGCAGCAGAATCCCTACTGGCAGAAGGCGACCCCCTAATGGGTCATGTGCCCCCGCTGACATTTCCCTACAGAAAGTATAAAAAAGCTCAACCAGCCAGAACCAACTGATAAATGGAGCTGGTCACACTGTAACGCATTGCTCCCTGACTCCCCTACACGCCTTTAATTCCTTGAAGTGCTCTGTTCAGGGCCGTTAATAAGACACATAAAAAAACTGTACCCCTGCAAATCTTAAACCGGGGTTGTTTTAAAGGGAAAAAGATGATGCAAAATTTATACGCAGGAAATATAAAATAAACATAAAGCAATTTGCTCCGAGGCCATTTTCGCCAACAAATAACAAATGCTTTTTTTGGGCCCTTTGGAAGATAGTAAATAAGGGAAAGTAAAAAATTCTCTCTGTTGGATTGATTTAAAGAAAAAGGGGCACAAGGAAAATTTTAGGAACAAAAAAAAATTCGACTTTTTTAACGGCATTTATTTAAAAGGTTGTATATGAGGCAGCAGAAAAGACAAAAAACAAGGGGGAGCCTTAAATGGAATCCAACAGACAAAAACAAAACAAAGACTATGAGGAGATTGAAACAATAGCCGGAAACATCACTAGATTCTGCTAGGAAGTATCTCTATGTTGTACAGGTACAAAAGTATAACTGCTATAATACTGTCCCCTATGTACAAGAATATAACTACTATAATACTGCTCCAATGTACAAGAATATAACTACTATAATACTGCTCCCTATGTACAAGAATATAACTACTATAATACTGCCTCTATGTACAAGAATATAACTACTATAATACTGCTCCTATGTACAAGAATATAACTGCTATAATACTGTCCCCTATGTACAAGAATATAACTACTATAATACTGCCACTATGTACAAGAATATAACTACTATAATACTGCTCCTATGTACAAAAATATAACTACTATAATACTGCCTCTATGTACAAGAATATAACTACTATAATACTGCTCCTATGTACAAGAATATAACTACTATAATACTGCCCCCTATGTACAAGAATATAACTACTATACTGCTCCTATGTACAAGAATATAACTACTATAATACTGCTCCTATGTACAAGAATATAACTACTATAATACTGCCCCCTATGTACAAGAATATAACTACTATAATACTGCCCCCTATGTACAAGAATATAACTACTATAATACTGCCTCCTATGTACAAGAATATAACTACTATAATACTGCCCTCTATGTACAAGAATATAACTACTATAATACTGCCTCCAATGTACAAGAATATAACTACTATAATACTGCTCCTATGTACAAGAATATAACTACTATAATACTGCCTCTATGTACAAGAATATAACTACTATAATACTGCCCCTATGTACAAGAATATAACTACTATAATACTGCCCTCTATGTACAAGAATATAACTACTATAATACTGCCCTCTATGTACAAGAATATAACTACTATAATACTGCCCCCTATGTACAAGAATATAACTACTATAATACTGCCCCTATGTACAAGAATATAACTACTATAATACTGCCCCTATGTACAAGAATATAACTACTATAATACTGTCCCCTATGTACAAGAATATAACTATTATAATACTGCTCCTATGTACAATAATAAAACTACTGTAATACTGCCCCTATTACAAGACTATAACTACTATAATACTGCCCATATTTACAAGAATATAACTACTATAATACTGCTACTATGTACAAGAATATAACTACTATAATTCTGCCCCTATGTACAAGAATATAACTACTATAATACTGCTCCTATGTACAAGAATATAACTACTATAATACTGCCCCTATGTACAAGAATATAACTACTATAATACTGCTCCTATGTACAAGAATATAACTACTATAATACTGCTCCCTATGTACAAGAATATAACTACTATAATACTGCTCCTATGTACAAGAATATAACTACTATAATACTGCCCTATGTACAAGAATAACTACTATAATACTGCTGTTATGTACAGGAATATAACTACTATAATACTGCTCATATAGACAAGAAAATAACTACTTTAATACTGCCACCTGTGTACAAGAATATAACTACTATAATACTTCTCCTATGTACCATAATATAAATACTAAACTAATTCCCCCTATGTACAAGAATATAACTAATATAATACTGCCTCCTATGTACAAGAATATAACTACTATAATACTGTCCCCTATGTACAAGAATATAACTACTATAATACTGCCTCCTATGTACAAGAATATAACTACTATAATTCTGCCCTCTATGTACAAGAATATAACTACTATAATACTGCTCCTATGTACAAGAATATAACTACTATAATACTGCTCGCTATGTACAAGAATATAACTACTATAATACTGCCCCTATGCACAAGAATATAACTACTATATTACTGCTCCTATGTACAAGAATATAACTACTATAATACTGCCCCTATGTACAAGAATATAACTACTATAATACTGCCCCTATGTACAAGAATATAACTACTATAATACTGCCCCCTATGTACAAGAATATAACTACTATAATACTGCCCCTATGAAGAATATTATAATTATCAGGAGAACATTATGTGACTGCAGTTGTTCTTTAAAGGCGTTGTCTCCCTTCAGAGTTTCAGAGAATGCATGAATGAAATAGTCTGCCACTTCCTGGTTCAGACTGACTCATTTGCATAAGCTCAATGTTTATACAGCTCCCTGCCATGCTGTGCTTTCAGTTGCTAATTAGATCAGATTATCTCAGAAGCTTCTCAAACTACTAACAGGACTTCTTTTCTGATCCCCAAAACAAAAGCCCTAATTACAGTTCTGTTTATTTTACATAAATCAAGCTTTTTACTGCTGAGCAGCACAGGACACTGCTGGGACCTGTGTGATGACATCACTCACTGTTATCTCATTGAACAAACAGCAGGGGGAGAATTGTTTACAGGTCAGTTACTGAGGGAACTGAAATAGCCAGGGAGGTCATAAATTCACTTGTGTCTCCTTAGGGAAAACAGAGGAACAAAGCAATATATTTGGAAAATGTTTTATTTTGTGTTCCCTACAATTTGAAAGCTATTCTTTGTAGCGAGACAACCCCTTTAAGCCGGAGATCATGTGTCTCATATTAAGCAGTGGGATCCTCGTGCCTCTGGTGCGCTCTGCACTGCGCTCGTCTAAATTCGGGTGCCTCTGGTGCGCTCTGCACTGCGCTCGTCTACATTCGGGTGCCTCTGGTGCGCTCTGCACTGCGCTCGTCTACATTCGGGTGCCTCTGGTGCGCTCTGCACTGCGCTCGTCCATATTCGGGTGCCTCTGGTGCGCTCTGCCCCTGCGTCTCAGTCTAATATTCGGTGCCTCTGGTGCGCTCTGCACTGCGCTCGTCCATATTCGGGTGCCTCTGGTGCGCACATGCACTGCGCTCGTCCTACATTCGGGGTGCCTGAGGTGCGCTCTGCACGTGCGCTCTGCACTGCGCTCGTCTACATTCGGGTGCCTCTGGTGCGCTCTGCACTGCGCTCGTCTACATTCGGGTGCCTCTGGTGCGCTCTGCACTGCGCTCGTCTATATTCTGGTGCCTCTGGTGCGCTCTGCACTGCGCTCGTCTACATTCGGGTGTCTTCGGTGCTGGCCGGGATGTGTTACTTCTCTGCTCTTGATTGATTTCTCCATCTTTGCTGCTTAAGGACAAACTGAACATCGAATATATTCCAAGCTGCTGTCAGGGCTCCCGGCCTCCGCGCGTTTGTTGTAATGTGGGCAGTGGGGGAGGGGGGGGGGGGGTTACATATTAATTGTCGGTGATTCCGCTACATGTAGATACAATGTCTTATATTATGGATACAGTGTTATAGATGTTCTACTTGGAACAGGTCTCCTATTGGCAGGTGGTGTGGATTTCAGCTCTGAGGGAGTTAATACAGGAAATATTATAGACATCAATAAGCCGGTGATATTGGAGGAGGATCTAAGTGCGAGAGGAGCGTTATAATTATATGACATCACCTTCGTCTCAGGGGCAGATTAGCAAATAATTGGGTTGTACAATATTAGAGAAACACGGCTGCCTTCCTCCGCGCACAGCGCCACACCTGTCCACTGGCTGTATGTGGTACTGCGGCTCAGCCCCAATCATTTGAATACTGCAATACCAGACATGGCCTAACGACAGGTGTGGTGCTGTTTGTGCAAAAGAGCAGCCGTGTTTCTCTAATACACCCACCTTAACCCCTGTGTCACAAGCAGTTTTATAGGAAATCAATGTCTGTTTTTGTAGTTTTGGAAGAAGCAGAAGAACCCAGGGGAAACATTGGTGATCAGGGGCTGAAGGGAGGACCCTGGGGTAGGAGTGTTACCTATGGTGGGGCGGTGCAGGGGATGCCAGAGGTCCCCATAATGTAAGAACTGAGGTTAGGGGAACGCTTACAATTTTCCTGTGACTGCAAGAAAATATGAATAGTCAAGATGGTGAAGTGTATGAGGAGGTTCTGCAGCAGCTGAGGTGTATGAGGAGGTTCTGCAGCAGCTGAGTTGTATGAGGAGGTTCTGCTGCAGCTGAGATGTAGGATGAGGTCTGCAGCAGCTGAGGTGTATGAGGAGGTTCTGCAGCGGCTGAGGTGCACTAGGAGTTTCTGCAGCAGCTGAGGTGTATGATGAGGTTCTGCAGCAGCTGAGGTGTAGGAGGTTCTGCAGCAGCTGAGGTGTATTATGAGGGTTTTACAGCAGCTGAGGTGTATTAAAGAGGTCTGCAGCACTGAGGTTTA
>JAODAL010072846.1:0-14957 GCA_025379985.1 Phyllomedusa bahiana | reverse complement strand
GTGGAAAAAAACTCTATGCGATATTTTACTTGGGTTGCCGGGCTCCCCCTCCATAATCGTTGTTCTACTGGAGAACCCGAATGTTAAAAATGGGGGGACTCATGGGTGCTAAATTCAAAGATAGTGCATTTTTTGGGTGTGCTGTAATTAATGCCCCTGATTATTTTTGGCAAATATTATGACAAGTTGAAATCGGCCCAGTTTTTATGTTGATCGAAATTTTTAGATCATGCGAAAAATTTAGGAAAAATTGTTCATCTATTAAGATGTGCCTTTTCGGCGCTTCCTGCATTTTGGCGGCCAGCAAATCGCTTACAGATAGAGAAGGGGAATGTGTGTGCGAGTCATGCTGGGATGTGTATGGTTGCGATTGGCGGGAAAAAAATCACATGACCTCTTTTACAAAAAAACACCCCTTTCTGTTCAGCCTCAGTGTTTCGCGTCTCAAGCAGAGGACATGCGCTTCCCCTGTGTCCAACCAGCTCAGCAAAATTTTTTCTTTTTTTACAGAGGAAAAGCTTTGTTAGTGTGATCCTTAAAATTGTTAGATTAGAGTTTGGGAAAAGTTTTTTAGGGTTAGGTAGAAAATTTTTAAGGAGCATCTACCGCTGTAAAGTCACAGGGGAGAGGGGGGGGGGGGGGGCGGGGGGAACACGGACAAGCTTTAAAAGAATACTGGATAAATTTCACCAAGACCCTTAGTGTAGACTTGCACTGCAATAGTTTTATTTTTAAAACAGTTTTTTATTGAAATATTTCTGGATATTGGGCAGCCTGAACTTTATTAGGATACAAATTTTTTTTTAGTGATGAGGTCTTTGTTAGGTGCAAAAAACCTTTAATTTTCAGTATACATTTCAGATAGGTGTTCATTTTCAATTTTGCCAACTTCCAACTTTGTTGTTTTACGCAACCTTGCAGTTAAATTAGAATCAATAGCATTTTGTCAGTCCAGCACAGGTTGTTAGGTGCCAAAAAACATTGTTATTGATCCGAATAAAATTTCAGATACGTGTTTTTTTGACTTTGCGCGCCACTAAAGATTTGTATTCTATTGATGGCACCCTTGCACCTTACATCGTGAATACTCAATTTTGTAGTCACACAGGTGGAATTGATAGGTGCCAACAAAAAACATTTTATTTCCGAATTCTTTACAGATACGTTGTTTTTTTTATTTGGAGCACTACAGCTTTGTTAATTGAGGCCACCTTGAACTTAATCTGTGTACTACAGGCAATTTTTATGTCCCACAGCAGTGAATTGAAGGTGCCAAAAATACCTTGTATTATCCGAATACTATTTTCAGACTTTGGATAAGTTGTTTCACTTTGGCGCAGGCCCACGCTTTGTTGATAGATATCTACTTTTGCAGTTTAAATTTGGAATACAGAAATTTTGTAGTCGCCACAGTACGTTGAATTGATAGGTCGCAAATAATTACCTTTTTTTATTACCGATACATTACAGATACGTGCTTTTATTGACTTTGCGCACTACAGCTTTGTTCATTGAGGCAAACCTTGCACTTTATTTTGAACTTTACAGCAATTTTGTATGTCACCAAAGGTTGAAATTGAGTAGGTGCCAAAAAAATACCTTTTATTATCCGAATACATTACTGATACGTGTTTCCTTTGCACTTTTTGCCCTGGTCCCACCGAATTTGTTTGATAGAGCCAACCTAATGCTGTTTATTTTGAATCCAAGCAATTGTGTAGTTACTCCACAGGTGAAATGATAGGTGCCAATAATATTACCTTTTATTACACCGAATATACATTACAGATAGATGTATTTTTCTCTTTGGCACATCTAAGTTTGCTTAATTGAGGCACCTTGCACTTAAATGTGGATACAGCAGATTTTGTAGGTCACATAGGTGAATTGAAAGGTGACAAAAAAATACCTTTTATTATCCGAATACATTACAGATACGTGTTTTTTGAACTTTTTGGCCCAGTCCTGCCTTTGTTAGTTTATGAGCAACCTTAGCAGTTAAATTTGAATCCTCGCAATTGGTGTAGTTACACTCTAGGTTGATGATTTGAAAAAAGGTGCCAAAAAAAATAACTTTTATTATCCGAATACATTACAGATTTCGTCTGGGTTTTTTTTCTTCAATTTGGCTCATACAGCTACTTGTTCATTGATGGCACCTTGCACTTAACATGTGTATACAACATATTTTGTCAGTCGCCTCAGGTTGAATTGATAGGGTGCAAAAAAAAATCTCCTCTTTATTATCTGAATAATATTAAAGATACGTGTTTTTTTTGTACTTTGGCGCCAACTACACAGACTTTGTCATTGAGGAACTTTGCACCTAAATGTGATACAGCAATTTTGTAGTCACCACTGTAGAATTGGAAAAGGTGCCAATAATAACCTCAGGTATTATCCCATATAATATTCCAGATACGTGTTTTTTTCACTTTGGGATGCCAGCTTTGATAGATCTACTTTGCAGTTAAATGTGGAATACAGAAATTTGTTATGAATTTGTGAGGATTTGAGAATGGCTGTGATTTGCCAGTCTTTTATAAGTGACTTCCACAAAAACTCTTCCATTAACCTTCTCAAATTTTGCGATATTTATGAACTGGAACGAAATGCAGGTGGTAAGCAGCAAAGAGGGGGGTAGGACATGGACGTAAGAGGTACGACAGAGAAGTGCTTCATTACAGTGCTGGCCGAAACAACGCATGCCAGCGGATCGTCGGTTGCAGGACCGTCTGGCATGTCATAGCATGGGTCACAGGGCCCTGTGAATCTCAGTTAACGTACAGCGTCACCTCTTCTGTCATTCCTAGTGGTTAATGCAACCTGAATCCAGCAGTATTACCCTTCCTCGTCTCCCCAGTCACGGCCACAAATGTGTCTTCAGCATCATCAGCTTCCGTTCCATCCGAACATGAGCAGCCCCAAATGTCAAACTCGTGTACCCACACTGTTGGATAATCATTTCTCTGAAGACCTCTTTGATGACTAAAATGAGGTTGGGTCAGGAAGAATAGCATGTCAAAAGTCAAGAGGCCAAGCATGATGATTTTCTCTGCTCTGGACGCCCAGTTACGGATGCATCAGTGGAGGAAGATGGAAAAGATCGGTCAATCGGCAAAATTCCCGGGCGGTCACGGCAACGCCTCCTGCAGTCCCTCTTGCTTGTCAGCCCGCAGCTCCTGGCATGAAGAATGTCAGGACGACGAAAACAAACGAGTCACCTGTAGTTGAGATGATGATGATGGATGATGCATGACCGACGACATTGCGGATCCAACGTGGTCTTTTCAGCAAGAAAATGTGCTTTGCGACGAGCGATTACATCACTGGAAGAGGAAAGTGGAAGACGTTGGGTGGTTGCGGGTTAGTGTCACGTACGGGGTTTCGCCATCATTCAAGGCGAGAGGGGCACAGGTCGCAGAAGTCCCCACTGATATGATTCCGCCAGCACTCGGTCATCGCAAACCACGTCCTCGCTTATTGCCGTCAAATAAGGTCCAGGGACCTCTCAGCCTGGGCCTTCTTTGAGCAAGCCTCATGATTCACAGCAGACGGATGTCATATTGCCGACCTTTGCCGAAAAGCATAAGTAGAAGGCATTGAAAGAACTTAGCGTGGTTTACCACCACAACATGTCTAGTCACAATGCAGCGAATGATGAGTTGAAAATGAGGCAACCACTTGGCCAAAAAAAAAGAGCCACAGAACCGACGCCGGGCTCCAAACACTCTTCATCACCCTCTGTCTCAGTCTCCTCCTCCTCCACCAACACCAAGCGTTCATCAGAACTGCCCATGGTCTCTCAGAGGTCATGTTCAGGCGCAATCAGCTCCGGCTTCAGCCTCCACCGTTCGGACCGCGTACCAAACAGCACCACCAGAGACCCATCCTACACTTATCCTTCCGCCAAAGTTTGATGACCTGCAACGCCATACAGCAGCCATTAGTGCACAGCCTTCTGTTTCCAGGTTTCGGAGCAGAAGTATAAACTTTTACACCCAAACCATACCAAAGCCAAAGCCTGACTGTCGGCATTGCCGGCTTTTGACCCTTGGAATGTTGCCTTTCCGTTCTGGTGGTATACAAGATGGGTTCCGCACGTCATGGCCTTTGCCTTGCCCCTAACCACATGCCGGAGCAGGCATTTCTTTGCCAGAAAAGCCGTCCCTGCCCTGGCCAGCCAGTGTCAACTAAAATTTCAAGCGTTTTTGTCTGCATCTGGGGCCCCGGAAAGTCCATTCTGACCAATGACACATGGTCCACTGGTGGCATCACGTGCCAATAGAAACCAGGCCGTGTTTAAAATTAATCTGTCTTGGAGACCGTCCACACACAGGTCAGGAGCTGTGGACGGCTCTCCGCAACGAGACCGAGCGCTGGCTGGGTGCCAAGAACCTTGTGCAGGAAAGGTGGTGTGCGATAACGGGCGAAAATCTGCTGGCCGCCCTTAAGTTTGGGTAGGCTGGAGAGCACATCCCTTGCCTGGCCCACATGTCATGAACCTTGTTGTCCAGTAATTTTTTAAAAGAGCTACCCGGGTCTGGACGCCTGTTGAGGAAGGCTCGAAGTCTAAGTTCCCCACTTCCGCGTTCGCAACCCCCTGCTTCGTCCCGCCTGGCTGCGTTTGCAGCGTCAGCTCAGCCTCCCCGTCAACCGTCTCATTGTTGACGTGGCACACATGCTGGAATTCCACCCTCCATATGCTCCAGCGATTGTGGCAGCAGCGCAATGCCATTACGCAGTACGAAGTGACACATGGCCTGACAAGCAGCGGTGCGGACCTCGGGGTGTTGATGCACGGAGAGTGGAGGCGGGTTTTGAAAGAGCTCTGCACCATCCTTGCCAGTTTTGAAGAAGCCCCCAAAATGGTCAGTGGGACGGATGCCCTTGTCGCATGAGCATTGTGGTGATCTTAGTTCTGGAACGATCGTTGGACACTCTGAAACAACGGGTTTCCCGCCAGCGAAGGAGGAGGAGACGGACACAGATGCGGACACAGAGCCTTTCTCTCCGTCGAATCCCCAAGGCCCCCACAGTTTCTCAATTTTTTTCGGTCTTCATTAGGGAGTGGTTCGTGGTCCAGGGGTAGTGCAAAGGCAGCGCATCAGCTCTGTGGGTGCATCTTCTCATGTAAGTCAGGGGTGTTTTGAAGCTGTGCCGGACGAAGCGGAGGAGGAGGAGGAGGTATTCCTAGACACCGACGTTTACCGAAAGTCCCTGCCTTGGAAGAGGTTGGCGCGATTTGGAGGTTTGGGGGAGGAAGATAAGGAAGATCAGTTTGCTAGTGTCCCCCGACCCAGAGGCTTGGGGAAATCAAGGCTATCTCTCACATTGAGTACTTGGATGCTCCATTTTCTCCACATGATCCTCGCATTTTAAGGCCATTCAAAATGAACAACAGTTATGGGCGGCCCCCCCCTCCTGGATCACCGGTACACAAACAAAACATCACTTCCTTCCACACACCCAAATAGAGATAAAATGAAGGAAATGGAGACCCTTTCTGGGTTGATCAACTGGAGACATCTGTTGCGTCTGCTTCACGTTCTTCAAATGTCACGGTGGAACAACATCAGCGACGTGAGAGCAGTAGAGTGCCAAGTAGCCGTAGTGGCAGCAGCAACAGCAGGCAAGGTGTCAGAAGCTATCAATCCCTGTATTGAGACAACCCATTTAATACAATTAAAAAAGAGAAACAAAGACATGGTTTGGGGTTCCATCCTATTTTTAAAATGTGTTTTCTAGAATTTTAAACTACTAAAAAACTTTGCATGTACAAAATAGCTGGTAAAAATTTTTCTGAAATTTGTACAAGGAGGTACAGGAAGACTTGACCAGATGTAGGCTATTCAGAGGACATGGAGTATGGAGCACGGAGAGAGAACAAAGTACAGAGACAATTTCCTCCAGCACGTTGAGTAAAATGAGAAAAAGAATGCCAAGAAAAAGGGCACCTGGGTGGAACAGGAGCGTTAACCACCAGTATTTCCAAGTGAAGCTCAATTGGTCCGCACTCATACGGAGGATCAAGCGCTACCCAGGACAGGGACAGTATATGTCCAGTGAAACTAAAATGGTGGTTGAAAGACTCCTTTTTCCGGCACTTTTTAATCTAAGGTCATGCAGGTTTGGGGCTCATGCTGTGGCCCAGGACAGGGATAGTCTGTGTCCAGTGAAACTAAAATGGTGGTTGAAAGACTCCTTTTTCCGGCACTTTTTAATCTGGGGTCATGCGGGGTTGGGGCTCATGCTGTGGCCCAGGACAGGGATAGTCACTGTCCAGTGAAACTAAAATGGTGGTTGAAAGACTCCTTTTTCCGGCACTTTTTAATCTGGGGTCATGCAGGTTTGGGGCTCATGCTGTGGCCCAGGACAGTTATAGTCAATGTCCAGTTCAACTAAACTGGTGGTTGAAAGACTCCTTTTTCCGGCACTTTTTAAATCTGGGGGTCATGCAGGTTTGGGGCTCATGCTGCGTTCCACGACAGGGATATTCAATGTCCAGTTCAAGTAAAATGATGGTTCAAATCATTCTGCCTTCTGGCACTTTTTAATTTGTGGGTAATGCAGGTTTAAGGGTCATGCTGTGGTGCAAGACAGGGGATAGTGAATGGTGTGTGATTTTTTTTCTGTGGCTTTTATAACCTAAGTGTGTTGCCTAAGATGTAGCACGTATCCATTTGACTGTTGTGGATTTTAATTCCAGCTTCTCAAGCCCTGTTTGGGTGTAAGAATGAAGGTGTTGTTGCTCTCCCATAGACTTTAATGGTCATCGATCATAATCTACCATCGACTATCTTGTCGATGATGGTCAACTATCGACCGATGTCGATGGCCAACGTAATCGCTCAACACTACTCATGATATTTCAGAATGTAATTCTAGCGTCTTTGATGGGGATGTTGGGGAACATCTGCCTCCACACCAGCCTGATGATTGTCCAATAGACCTCACTTCGGGGGCAAAGCTCAAGTCGTCTACCCCGGAATGAGAATCTATGCATCTGTCAATTGAGAAACTGAAAATATTCTTTCTTCGGGAGTAGTTGTCACCACCTTGCCTTCAGATTTAGTGTCCTCAACTACCAGTTCACAAAGTTCTGCTCCTCCCAAGCTGGCCCGCTTTTGCCGTGACGATGGTTCCCACTTCATGTATTCCGCCACTACAGGTGATGAAACTAAAATAGAAACCGCCGTTAATCGACTGTGCACAGTCTGGGCTAGGAGTCATAAGACTCTAAAAAACGCCCAACTAAAAATCAAAAAAACCTAGTAAAAACTGCCGAACCAGACCAAAATATATCCGTCTCCGAGTCCCATCTGCAAAATATGCTTCCAAGCAGGAAAAGGAAAGAGTTCGCCAAGTCCATTCTGCTAAACCTAGAGGGTCTGTTGAGGGTCTGGTGGCCCGTCATAAAGGGGGGGGGTACTGTCATGATCATGCCAGAAAGAACCCCAGCTTTGAGTTCTTGTCGCGGGCCGCGGCCGATGCGACGTAAGCCATGGTTTCTGACATAGTGTCTACATTTGTGTTTTCTAATGTGAACTGGGTTTTCTACCCTGCTATCTTGATTGATTCCTGGCCGACGCCTGGGCCAGGAATCTTCCAGCACTCCACGGATTAACCTGGCTCCTTGCTCCTGGGTGATTGACAGCTCTACCTTCCTATCTGGTCTTCCGTTTCTTCCTCCTATTGCCTTTGTCCTTAGTTTTCCTGGAAGGTATTTAAGGGTTCTTTTGTCTCCTGTCCTTGCCTGTTATACTGGTTTGTTTATGCCTATAACTCGCCCTCTTTATTCGGTGTATCCCTGGTTAACTTACTCTGCTTGTTTCACGTTTATTCTTCTGCCTTCTGACTTTGTACCGCGTTCCCGATAGTTACCGACTTGGCTTGCTTGACCGTCCCTTATTATGTTTGTATTGTTTGTCTGCGTCTTGTGTTTTCACGCTATTCAGCATAGTGCTCAGTCTTCTGGTTGGGGCCGACCTATTAAGGAGTTGTGCACCCCAAAAGGCAGGGACAGGGGTTGGGATCAGTGTCAGGGCCTCACGCTGTCTGTGTCTGTTCGTGCGTCCCTGACGGATCCCTTAAAGCATAGTTGTCTGTGTGAACAAAGAGAACTGTGTCACTGAGCTGTATTGAGGAGAAAGCTAACACACGTCCTATGAGACACAGTGACACACTGATGCTGAACAGGAAGGGCTGTTCTATGTAAAAATGAAGTCAAGTGATTTTTCCAGCCAATGACAACCATACACATCACAGTAATGACGTCGCACACCCAGCTCACCCTGCTCTAAGCTGATTTTCTGGCCACCAAAATGCGCGATAGTAATAGATTATGCGCAGATTCTCACCTAAATTCCGATCAACATAAAAACTGTGCCGATTTCAACTTTGTCGATTATAATCGCTCAACACAATACTTGGGTCATTTACAAGTATGTTTGGTGGGGTTTGAAAACCTGGTAAAGGATTTAGGGGATGTTTTTCTGATGATAATAGAGTGGGTGTGTTAGTCTGTTTTATAGGTCACACTTCTTGTACGGGCTAGTCGGTGGCAAGGGTCAGTTGGTTTGTGACGGCTTTAGCCACCACAAAGTTATATCAGTCAAGAGCTTTAACAAAGGTTTTTACTGTTAGTCATGCCCTGAGGGTATTAAGAAATGGAAGGCTGAGGAGGCATGGTTGGCGCCCTGCTTTGTTTCAGTTGCTGGAGCATTTGGGTACCGAGGTGGTAGTGTTACATAATGCTTCTTTAGAGGTGGACTTTTTCTGTTTGCCATTTTATACAGTATCTGTTTTTTGGGGGCTGTAAGGTTGTGTGCCCAGGACAATGATGTGCCCCATGAAATGCTTAAGAGAGTATCGGGCTATGCTACCTGTGACAAAGGGACCACTCCTGTGTCATGCATTTGGATCCAGTTGGTCCCAGTACCAGTTGACAGTCATATTCCGACACTGTCTGCCCTAGGGTAGGATGCCTCAAGTTTTGTTCCCCATTTTGTCAGGAATGGTGTGTCTGTGGAAGAGTAAGCATGGAGTCTTCGACCTGACATGATCAGATCAGAGTCACTACAAATTGTATATTCACCCCATTTGAGCTTATTTGGCTGTAATAAGAGTGGAAATGCAGTGTTTTGAGAGCCATTGTTTGGTGTTTTGGGTTAAGGCTCTTGTTTTGATTTTTGGGCTTTGAGTATCTAGAAGGGTGTGGAGAGACCATTATTGCTGTGAGGTGACTTGCATGCATGAATTGTGCTGGCATGCTTGTGGTAGCAGCTAGTGGTTTTTGGATTTGGTGTTAAAACTGGTGGAGGGAGTCATAAGGACTAGGGCCCCCAAATTATGGTGTGCATAAATTTTAGCCATGTACGGGGGCTTATGGTGCTCACAAGTCAGTGGTGACTGCTGCAGTTAATACAATGGAGTTCTGATGCTTATATTTACGTTAAAGGAAGAGAGAGAGAGAAACCCTATCCCAACCGTGAAATATTGGTGTGAAAACATGATAATTTGGGGGTGATTTTCTGCTATGGGTTAGAATGACTGTAACGTATGGAAGAGAGGATGGATGGCGCCCAGTATTCCGCGATTTTGACCATCCTCATTCCCTATCTAAGATCATTGAAGATGAGCAGTGGCCGGGGCTTCTAGCAGTATAATGACCAGAAAAACACAGCCAAGGCAACTATGGAGTAGCTGTGTCAGAAGCATTTCAATGTCCTGGAATGGTATATCTATATGTATCTACATATATATATATATATATATATATATATATATATATATATATATATATATGGAAATAGGGAATTTTGGCAGTAGTTAGGTGAATGTGGGAGGAGACTGTTAAAGCGGGGTGGGTGGTATTATATGGGAGTCATATAACCGGCTCGTAGGTAGGGGAAGGCAGTGGAGGGTGGGAGAGCCCAGGAGGAAGGTTCAAATAGCGTCACCCATGGAGCAAGAGGGCAGTTGGCACAGCAAATTGAAAGTCCTGTCAGCCCTCCCCTTGTTTTGGTGTGTGATGGGAGTAGACTGTGGGGATGGGTTGATAGGGTGGTTTGGATCCTGGGGACTTCATGGTGTTTGTGTCATTGGAGTTTGTGATAAAACTGGGGGTGGAGGGAGTCATAATGTTTATGGCCACCCAATTTATGTTGCGCTTTCTGAGTTGGTCTGACAAAGGTGGGGCTCTTATAGGGAACCCAGAAAGCTAGTAATAGAAAATTTAGTCATCTGGCTAAATGGTGCCAGAAGCTGTAATATATCAATATACTTTAAAAGGTCGCCAGATATTTGTAGCCCTAACGATCACCGTCCAATTGGAGTTTTGGATGCTGATTGGGACTATTGTTAGGTTGACTTGGGTTTTCGGTTATTTAAGAGAAAAAATTATATATATATATATATATATAATATATATATATATAATATATATATATTATATATATATATATATATATATATATATATATATATATATATATATATATATATATATATTATATATTGTGGCAGAGTGACCGGGTGCAGTTGCAGTCTGCCACTAGGTGGAATTCAGAAGGATACCTGCTACAAACGTGCCACCGAATGTCTGGGTTTGGTGAGGGAAGGAGACTTGTTGGTGTCACTAACAATAGGTTACTGACACAGGTAGCTAGAATGGCTGCCCTGCAGTCAAGTATGCGTCTCCTTTCCCGGGATGGTCGTTGCGTTGGGTGGGAGGCCGTCCCCACGTTCCAGGCCAGATTTTGGGCCAGTCCCTGTAGGGCTATAAGAGATCTCCTACTACAGGTGATCGGGGGGCGTGGTTGCTGCTAGAACCTGGAGTAGCAGGGGAGCTGAAGAGAGGCTCTGGCCCCAGAGGCTTGAGGAAGCTTGAACCAGTGGAGACTGGTGACATGATTGCTGATGGTGCTGGATGGTAGATCCAGACAGGTTAGAGAGGCAAAACAATATATGTTTAGTTAGTGGCTGGACGGCCAGGGTTTGTTTTGTACGTTTTTCTGTGTACAGCTGTACGTTTAACCTGGGCCTCAATAAAACTGGCTGAGGCCAGGTGAAGAAAAAGCCTGTGTCGGTGTGCCATTCCGTGGACCCAAGGTGGTGTTCCCGTGAGCAAGTGTCCCCAGGACGGCTAAAAATGGCGTCCAGACAAGAGTGAGTTGTCACATATGGTGGAGGATGATTGGAACGGACTAGGCAAGAATTGGTGCAAGTGAAGTCTTGCTGTTGTGACATTTAAAGGGCCAGAGGCCTGAATGTTAGCTCTGTATGAGCAAGCGTGTTTTGAAGAGACACACCTCTATACAGACTGCTGCCTGTGTGGAAAAGACTGTGTTGCTGCTACACAAAAAAATTTGGCCATGGAGGAGCTGGCTTAGTACCTTGAGGAGGCAACTGCCCAGCAGAGGAAAATGAATGAGCTGTGGGCCCAGTAATTGGCTAAGCAGCGTGAAGCGAATGACAAGCTCCGTGCACAGTTTGAGGCTCAGCAGCAGGAACTAAAGGGCATTATAACAGGAGTCAGCGATCTGGAGATGGTGGACTTACCACAATTCAAGCAGCCTTGTTGGCTGGATGTCCAGAGGAAAAGACAGAAAAAATGGATGCCAAAGTTAACAAGCCTGAGTGGTGTGACGGATGCCTACAGGTGGACATGTGCATGAAGGGATGTCCCATGGCCAGGAGGCCGTATCGTCCGTCAAGAAGTGAGTCCACTTCAGGCGAGATGGCGTTGCTGAGAGTTCCACATGCTGCCGTTGCTGCTGGCGACCATCTGGTTCAGCAGGAGCCTGTTACCACCAACCAGGGAGGGAGCCATGTTGGAGATGCCACAGAGTGGAAAGTTGTGCTCCTGACTGCCCTCTCAGGAGGAGGCCAGAGAGGAGGCAGCTGCAAGTCTGGAAGTTCCAGGTGAATGCAGCCCCATCCATGGCTGACATGGACAGTCAGCAGGAGAGGTCCAGACTGCACTCAGATGCCATACCCAGTGTGGAGACCCATCATGGACCTGGTAAGACTGCTCCAGGGGGGTGTATTGCGGGTGACACCTGTGTTGGGACTGCCAGGCATGAGCTCTGTGACAACCAGGGTGGACAATGCAGAGGCCCAGATATGATGCCTGTGCAGGTAAAGAGTGCTGAGAGCAGCAGGACTGTGAACTATGAACTCTGTGTCTCCCATGCTGCGTTACCTGTGAGGAATGGTGACAGTTAGAAACTGTATTAGTAATAATGTGCCATTTGAAAAATGCTAATTGTAAGGAAAATGTATCTATATCTAGTAGTGATGTCACACAGTCTGAGCAGGGGGAGGTTTGCTGCTTCACAAAGCTAGCTCCAGCTACTGCTGTGTGTGAACAAGCGACTACTGGTGCTGCAGCTACTGCAGTAGTGGAGAGCAGCTCAGGTCTGCCCCTAGAGGGTATGGCTGTCAGGGCTAGTGAAGTAAAAGCAGAGTGTGAACTAGCTCCTGAAGTAGTGCCAGTCCCGTCCCAGCTGTAGAGCAGACAAGCTCGGGTGTGCCCCTAGAGGTCATGATTAACAGTGCTGAGAGTATAGCAGAGGATGTATGTCCTGTGGTGGATGACGATCTGGAGGCATGTGTTAACTCTACCGGCTCAGGTGGAGCTGGTGTCGTTGCCCATAGCAACATGGTATCTTCTGCACCGTCTGCTGTAAAAAAACATATGAGTGTGTGTGCCCTGAAGCTATGTGTGAAGTGTCTGGTGTCCAGCTGGTGTGTGTGTCTACCTGTGACCCCAGCAATGTGTGTGTACCTGTTGGTAGCCTGAAAGTTGCAGGAATTGCGTGCCCTGTGTTTGTTGGCCACCAGTTGGTTTTGAGTGGTGTTGGGCCCAGAGAGGAGCTTTCATTTTTCAGTATGTGGCCTGAAAGTTCTGAGAATGATTGCTCTCCTACAGTGTGTGAGGAGACTAGTTTAATGAGGGTGTGTTCAGACTCTGGTGCGATGTATGCATGCACGGATGAGGCAGATTTTTTGTGTAGCCCTGAGCAGTGTATTACAGAGTGGACCCTCTGTGATAGAGAGCTGGATTGTGGCACTGCAGAGTATGAAGAGAAATGTTGCGCTGGGATCTGTAGTCCTACGGATTTCACTAGCTCTAATGGTTGCTGTATTGCCAGTAACTTTTACTGCCATGGTCACAAAGAATGCAGTGATAGAAGGAGTGAGCTGCTAGACACCACAGAGGGGGATGCATGCTTGAACCCTAGTGAGAGGCATGTGAGCGGGTTTGAATCCTCAATGGATAAAGAGGTGCCTGGTTCTGAGTCAGCTAATCATTTTTCCTTAGAGACAATGGAGGAAAATACTTACAGTATCACAGAGGTGTTAGGTCCTGTAGTTTGTGGTGATCTCCCTGTGGGTGCCAGGTGTAGCCAGATGTCCGCTGCACCTACTGATGTTAAAGAAAGGATTGCTGTCCCATTTCTAAATGTGTCTGCCATTGCCTCCAGCTCATTTTTGTGAATTTGAGGTTGAGAAAGATGTAGGAGTATCTCAGATAGAAGCTGAGAGTTCTCCCTTAGAGATGGTTATAGGGGATGTGAAGGAAAAATCTATTCCTATTGATGCAAAGTGTTGGCTGCTAGAAAGTGCCAGCAAGAAGTGTGCACTGGAGAATGTGTCCTCTGACACTGGTGAGTTGCCAGGTAATGTCATGATGGTGGACAAATTGTCTACAGAGTTTGTCAGTGGTGACTCTGATATTTTTAGAATGCTTGCTGATTGTGAGGAGGTCTGTATTGCAGAACATGCAGGGTGGTGGTCCCTGTAGTAAAACATAAGCTTGCTGAGATGGTCTCCATAGGTCAGACACCTGTTGGGGGTTGTAAAGCTCAGATGCCTGCTAGTGACACCTGTAGTCAAGCAAGTGTAGTGCATGAAAGGGAGGAAACGGACCGTGAATGTGGTTGTCCTGCTGCTACGAGTCAGGGGTATAGATGGATCAGCGAGTCCTCAGACATTAAAAACTCACCCAGCAATGAGGCTGAGATCATCGGTAGGGGTTTCCTAGAGGTAGCGATGGCCTACAATAACCCTGTGATTATTGACCAGCAGGTTATGGGTGCTAAAGATGTACCATGTACCACGGTGGGTGCTAGTCCAGAGAAATTAAAGGATGTAGCTGACCCTTAAAGGCAGGAGTTGGTCAGTGAGGACCAGGGTACTTGGGACATAGAGAAGTGTAGATCACATTGTACTCCTGCAGACAAAGAGGTAGCAGGTTTTGGATCAGGTGCGGCCCTAGGGGCCATGGTGGATAGTGACCCTGACAGGTGTGCTGTCATTACAGCTTCTGGTGACACTAGTGTGGTTGCTGGGACCAACCAGGTGTCTTTTGCTGATGTGAGACCCACGATAGTGAAAACTTTGCCCAGTGGGGACAATGCCAAGGTAGCCTGGGTATGGAAGAAGACTACAAGGCCGGATAGCGCTGGTATTGGGATTTTCACTAGTAACCCTGTGAGCTGAAGAGAGGCTCTGGCCCCCAGAGGCTTGAGGAAGCTTGAACCAGTGGAGATGGGTGACATGATTGCTGGTGGTGCTGGATGGTAGATCCAGACCACAGGTTAGAGAGGCAATACAATATATGTTTAGTTAGTGGCTGGACGGCAAGGGTTTGTTTTGTACGTTTTTCTGTGTACGGTTGTATGTTTTACCTGGGCCTCAATAAAGCTGGCTGAGGCCAGGTGAAGAAAATGCCTGTGTTGGTGTGCCATTCCGTGGACCCAAGACGGCGTTCCCATGAGCAAGTACCCCCAGGACGGCCAAAAATGGCGTCCAGACAAGAGTGAGTTGTCACAATTATATATATCACAATCAACCAACAAAGTACATTGCCCCAAATGCTCATAAGGCTGAGCCCATGAAATGTCTGCCCCCCTTTCATAACAGGATCACTCTCAGAGACATAATATGCA